>JAUMHF010000019.1:19216260-19257113 GCA_032359275.1 Microctenopoma steveboyesi | reverse complement strand
CCTTCAGTCAGTTTTTATCTTTCACTAACAAACTATATATCAAAACGTAGGAAAACTTGTCCTCTGTTGACACATGTAATTTGTATTGCGATAGGATGTACAGTTTTTGAACAGCGTGGCCAACTGTCGGTAGTGTGTGGTCTGGGCTCCCTATTAAATCCATTGTTTTTGAGGAAGAAATTTCACCACAAGACGAGCTATATTACTATAGCTACTATTACTATATACTCTGTGAATCCGGCTCTCTGGTCGGGGAGATAGGTCTATGGTTCAGCAGCGCACGGCGGCAGGCACCTTCAAAGTTTCTCCAGGAACTTTCTAGTATGAATACATTGTTTAAGAAATGAAATCATTATTTAAAAATGCATTTCATACTTAGTTACCTTTGTGTGACTAAAATCTGTTTGAATCTGTTTATGTCTGGGTGCATGTTATTCATTTTTTAAAGAAAAAAAGAGGGAGGAGTTAGGCTGGAGCAAAGGGTTGGTAAAGCACTGGACATTTCCTGTTTTAAACTAAGTACCTCAAAAAAGAAATCACATTATTCCAAAACATGATCTTTCCTTAAAACTACCCAAGTTGATTTTCTGCTCAGATCTGTCACCTTATTTTCCTCAGTGATTGTGTTGTGTTTCCTGCTGCTGTAGGAGTTTATTTACTTTACCTAAGTATATCAGAGGGTAGGAACAGAAGACCTACAGTATGTAGTTGTTTAGATTGGAGGACCTCTGTCGACAGAACAGAGTCTTTGCTGTTGATGTGATTTCAGGTGTTGGTTTCTGCTAATCTGGCTCTGTCTATTTAAAAAAGACATTTTAAATCCAACAGAACTTTACTTTATTAAATAATGAAGACATTAAATTCAAGTCAAGGACAGGAAGTAAATATACTATGAGAAGCTCTCTTAAAATTTCAATATTCAGTATAAATTGGGTGGCGTATACTATATCTGAAAGTATTTAAGAAGCCAGGAATTGCCCCTCATAGTTATTACTTACGCTTCCATGCAGGATAAGATATAACTTTTCCATCTTTTACACTGCATAAACACTTTTAAAGCAGATTTGATTAAATTGGTGCTCCATTATTAAGAAGGGCATTATGAATTTATCCTTCACCACCTGCAGGAGCTCAGTCACCCTTGACAGAAAAATCTTCTAAGACACAGTCCATTCGCTGAAGGATTGTTCAGTAAATTAACCAAATCCCCCACTGCAAGTGTCAGGTAATGATTTCCCTAATTACACTTTAATTCAATTTTGCACTATATTGACACCCTTCAGTGCATCTCTGACTCTCAGGCTGTCTCCGAGTATCACTCTCCCCTCCCTAAAGAGGCAGGAAACAGCTCAGCGCTGATGTCTTCCCTTTATGGTCGGTTTGTGGCTGCTGCAGTCTGAAGCTGACTCTCCAAGGTTGTGTTCTGAATCAGGGCTTCCTCAAAGGATTCGCTTAGAGGATTGCTTCATTGTAAATGTGTCAACATAAACTGTGTCCCTCCAGAATTTGTCCCTCCAGTGCTAAACCATAATAGTACAAACCTTTTATTAACAGGACTTCTGTCCTTGGGTTACTTAATGCCTATTATTTTTCTTTTCTTTCCCAGTGTTTTGTAGAGATGTATTATGCATGAAACAATAGCCTGATATTAGAATTTCTAGTCAACATTCAGGTTCTAGCTGTTGTCACTTCACTGAAAAGTGTCTCTTCAAACTAAAGCATTTGTTTTCGTTAAGCATACATTAGTGCTACACAAAATCAGTCCACCAAATGTGTTCCAAAACTGCTTCTATTTTGCTACCTTACTTTTAATATTTTCAAACATTTTGACACATGTACACGCAATAAAGCATAACTTGAATGGATGGATTGTTAGTTAGAAAACCAAATCCAATCAAGGATTTCCATCCCTGAAGGAAAATCACAAAACACGGTCTATACTGGTAAAGAGAGTCTGTCTTTCTTGTCATTCTCAGTGGTGGGCAGATTACCTGGGACTGTAATAAATCATCCATTTCACCTACTCAGCACACACTCGTGCACACGTGCATTTTAGGACATGTAGAAATAGAAAACAAACACATTGTGTTTGAAAGCATACAACCCTACAAACTGGAGCAATTTACTGACCATCCAACTGCTACAGTAGCTTAACCACAGTGGCTGCACACGGCTCCCCAGAGGTTCTGACCTAGTGCGATTCACTCCCTTTCCAATGCTAAACAAACATGGATAGATTATTCCCAAGACGTGACCGTGCCTAACATTAGCTAGCATGAGAGGAACACACTGAAACAATATTTTAATATTAGTAATTAGACATCTTTTCCCACTTATGCTTCTGTAATAGGCCACAACTGAGAGACCTGCTCTGATGTTTGGTTTGAGGATGGTGGCACTAACAAAGAGACAGGAGGCTGAGCTGGAGGTGGCAGAGATGAAGATGCTTAGATTTTCACTGGGAGTCACCAGGATGGATGGAATTAGAAAGGAGTACATCAGGGGGACAGATCATGTTGGTCAGTTTGGAGACAGAGGCGAGGCTGAGATGGTTTGGATGTGTACACAGGAGGGATAGTTGTAATTTGTTGAATAACGGATGTTGAGTATAGAGCTGCCAAACAGGAGGAGAAGAGCAATACCTTGCAGGGAGTTCAGGGATGTACTGAAGGAGGACAGGTGGTGTGACAGAGCAGGATGTTAAAGATAGGGTGAGATGGAAGCAGATGATCTACTGTGCTGACGCATAAAGGGAACAGCCGAAACAAAAAGAAGAAGAAGATGGTAGGAACTAACTCAGTCCTGTACCTGCTGTCTGTCTATTAAGCCAAGATGATATTATTGCAAAACTAACAGCAGGTGAAACAACAAATAAACTAACAAAAAACTAAACCTCCAGATTTAGACGCATATAATATAAGATTTACAGTTAGATTTATTATTTTCTGCAGCTACACAACAACAACGACCATCACCACATTTTGTTCAGTCTCATAAAACCTTGATTTATGTTTTTAACCTACTAGGGTACATTTACAAACCGGGAAGAGGAAATACACACCCAACATATGAATGCCCACATAAATGTATATATGGTGTTGTGTGCACACATATTTTCTCTATAACAGGCAATATGTTTCCCTCACACACACCATTGTTGGGGAAATTAACATAGCTACCACAGTAAGTATCCAGCCGATTTATTCCAAGACACACAGCGCCAGAGAAAAGAAACAAAAAGCTGTGGTGAAAAACAGAGTAAGAAAAGCAATGTGCTGGGTAAGGAGACAGATAGAACAGGTGCAAATATTGCGCACAAAGAGGCCAAACAGACAAGCCAGAGTCAAGCACATGGAGGCATTTGTGTGAGAGCAGAAATATTTAGAAGGCTAAAAACAGTGGTGGCACTTAATCCACATCCATCACAGAGGAGACTGCTGTGTTTGTCCAAAGGAGCGAGCTGTGCGGGTGTGAGCAGACTGCAAAGTTAGCTGGTTAGGTGGCTGGCCAGGAAAGTCTTGTGGATTTTGCACACACGCACACCAGCACAGTGTGTGAGACCTTCCAATATGGTGGATAAAACTGTTGGACAGCTTGGCAGCCAGATAGGAAAAAAAATGTTAAGTAACAGTAAAATAAAGTAAAAAACACAGAAATAATCTGGGATTTTAAGAAATGTTGGATGAAGCAGTTATTCTATAATTATATATTTAATATATAATTATGAATATATAATATATCATTTATATATCTCTAATGCATGTGTAATAAAATAGACCATATTAAGAATCCTGACAACATAAAAGCCTTTGTCACCGTCAGCTTTATTAACATGTTTTCTAAAGAATGTATGTGCACAGAATTGTTCTCACATTCCTGCTAAATGTATCTCTAAGCTAGCAAAATCAGCCATCAATCAACTTACACACATTACTGCTTATAATCCAGAAATGGGTTGCTTCACAATCAGTACTGGCACCGCACCTTTCTCCTTTTTGGCACAGTAAATATTTAATCATCTCCAAAATACAAATCATATTTGACAGCATGAACAACTGGAAACTACCGGTATATCGTCAGCACCTGTAAAGCCTAAAAGTTCTCTAATATTACGTTGTTTTGTGGCAAAATGAATGGATTCTGTTTTATGTCCAAACTCAAGCTGTTGCCTGAGTTTCCAGAAGGTCTCTGAAATGTCAGCGCCTTCAGTGCTGAATGTCTGAGCTTTGACTGGTGCCATTATAAGACCATTTGTTAGACCATAGCAGCTCAATGACTGTAAAGGTTTTAGCTTCCCTGGATCTGTTCCAAAGTTGTCCGTGCTAACATACAAAGCCAAAAGGTTTCCAACCTGCAGGGTGGGACTACCATGTGGGTGCCAAACACTCAGTCAGCACAGTTTTCCTGCCTTTTTGTTTAGCCTTTTCCTCATGTTTTACCAACCAACCAACCTGATTCAAATCAGTATGGTCTTATACTGTACAGGCAGTTTAATGGGTTAGAGAAACATGATTAGTGTGATGTGCTACAACAACACAATCAGGAGATGTGGATAGATGATCGTTTAGAGTATGAGACCATGGTTCACTGTCCTTATTAGTATTCAATGCTGGTTTTGCTCAACCATGACACTTATCTTCCCCGGACTAAGTGGTTTGATCTGTCTTCACCCCACATGCGAAGACTTGACTGGAAAGCACTGAAAATGTACAAATTTAGGTGTCTTGACTTTTCTTAACTTGGCAGATGCTCTTTTCTTCATCCTCATTTAATCAACTTACCAGGAGAGGACACCAGCAGTTACCATTCAGGTTCTGTAAATTCTAAGTTACAACAAACAAAGAGCCCTGATAAGACCCAGGCGGTCAAGAAAAAAGAACATGTTAGGAGTTCCTAAGTGCTAGACAATTTCTTGTGAATGCGAGTGTTAAAATACTTTTTAAAGAAGTGAGTTTTTCACTTTTTCCTGGAGGAGGTGATAGCCTCAGCTTACATTCAGAAAGTCTAGCCCATAGATGTAATGGAAGCATGGTATCGTAGATGTAACAGCGAAAGAGAAAAGCTTTCATCTAACAGGCCTAATAAATGTGTATGATCTTCATGAGTGATTTTTGCTTTTAATCAGATGGATAATTTATATTATTCAATTTTTCACATATACATTTTTTCTAATTTAAGCAAAAAAATCTCACCTATATCCACATTTATTCTGTGCTTCAAATTCATTTTAAATCCCACTTGGAGACATTTCAATCTGACTTTAATGTCATTACCTTTAAATGTTATTTAGCTAAAAACCATGAGGGAAGAAAGAATAATTGTCACTCAGACTTTTGGATTTTTTACAGAAGAATGGGCGGCAGTATCCCTCCTTGACATTCAAGGAATAATCTGCTCTGCCTGAACAGGGCATCCTCGCTAGATAACAAAATGCCACGCATGTCAAATTGGTAAGAAAATGACTGTCCAGCAGAGCACAACAGGCTAACAGCCAACACCACCACAAGGTTTCTATCACCATTTCCCATCAAAAGATGCCCCCCACTCGGCTCAAGAGTCGTGTGCCAACACTTCTGTCACCTTCGAAAGCTCTCAGAGAGCGGGGGAGGAGAAACTGTGCACCACTCATAGTGATGGCAAAGTTAAAGTCTATGCATAATGTTCAAGTCATTTTCACAGCATATGTTGCATAAAATGACAGCTTCCCACTGTGAAGACAAGTGTTCTGTCACCACCTCTACACACTACATTTTATATCCGACATTGTTTGTATGTTTTATTGGTCTTATTAAGCATGTGAAAGCTACTCAGTGGAAAAATGTACTAGAGTTGTGTTTTGTTGATGATGTGAAACTTGAGTGAGCCAAGTCTGCCAATTTGGACTCTATACCAACACTTCACCCCAGGTACATTCACAAGGCAATAGCAAAGCACCTTAGAGAGACACAGTAAAAGGAACGAGTCCTTTTCGGTGACAATAAATAAATAGGTTCCTGTTCTTGTCACCTTGATATGTGTTTTTTGCCCAGGTACCTTTTGCCATTAGTTTCGACATAGCACATCAGCGAAACAACCATTGAGAGAAGGGGCTTATGAGCTCAAGGGAATGAGTCCTTCGTATTACTCAATTTTTAAGTCTTATATAATCTATTTTTTCACCAAGTTTGTTATTTATTGTGTTGTGAAGTGGTCTTGTTCTTTGGCTTGCTACTTCTTCAAATTATCAAATAACTACTGCACAATGCCCCGGGGAAGATGAGCTGTGTTTGTTTTCTAAATAGACCTTGCTTATTAGTTATTCTGTGTTTTGAGTTCCTTTCTGTTATCGCTTGATACCGGTGGTGTAGTGGTGCATAATTATGGATAAATTATGATCATCACAGGACAAAAGTACTACAAGTAAGCAAAGATTAGTTCCTAGTTCCATGAATAGTTTTCCTTAAAATCCCAGTTCTCATTTAACCTAAACAATAAGTTCACGCCAAACAAAGTCATTTGCTTAATGGTAAAAAAAACTGTGTGCTCAAGTTCACAGTGTGGGACCAGAAAGGTTGGATGGGTTGATAGTGTGAAAGAAATGTAGTTAAAATGGTTGGTTAGATTAATAATTTATAGAAAACCTAATGTGCAGTAGGCAGTTTTTTTTTATGTTATAAATACGTGTTAGATTTAGAGACCAGAATAAACCAAATATTTTTGCTCCTGCGGCCTAGGGCCCCTGCTCAGCCTGTTTGGGGCCTACTTGCCCCCTGCCTGCTTCCATGGACTGGCAGCCTTGGCTCTTGCCCTAGGCTAGCTTGACTGTTTCCACTTTGGGGTTTTTCGACTTTTAGTTTATGAACATTTGTTTGGTGATGTTCGCCGATCCTCTTCATTTCCCGGGTTTTGCTACCCCAAGCCTGCTCTCCAGTTCACTCACCATCTAGCCCTGTTGTCTGCACCTGCGCCTGAGCTCTTTTCCCGGTTTGTCTATTTCCTTTTCTTCTTGTTGTTCTGCTCTGGCTTGTTGGCTCCGTTGTCTGTCCGCGCCCAGTTTGTCTCCGTCCTCCCGCCTGCCCGTAAGTCGTGTTTGTTATGTAATGTTCATTAGTCTGAGTCGCGTTTCAGGTCCCTGTGTTTTCAACCCCTCTGTAGTCCCGTCTGTTTTCCTCACTGTGTTCCTGTCCGTAGTTTCAGTCACCTGTTCTTAGTTGTTTGCTTCCCGTACCTGCGTTTATCCTCCAGTTTGGAGTGATCTTTAGTTCTGTTTTTCAGCTCAGCCTAGGTCTGCCAGTTTATTAGTTTCTTTATCTCTGGGTCTTTGTGTTTGCTATTAATAAACCTATTTCCTTTTTAACCCCCCTGTGTTGGAGAGCTCTTGGGTCTGTTACCTCAAATCATGACAAAACTACTATTCAAGGAAGATTCATCTCCTGACAAGTTTATTATTTATTGGCTGTTCTTGGCTTGGTTACCTGGCCTGCACCTCCAATGTGACAGCATCTGCTGGTGAAATGACTTAGAATTAAATTATGTTTGAAATACATTTACTTTACATACATATCAAACTAACAGATTGAACAGGGTGGACTCCAGAGGCAGCATTAGACTGGCTGCCACTAGCTTTTATGCTCTAGTCAGACCATGTGACCTGAATCCCACTGATGACCTGACTCCACCCACCAGGCTCCTGCGGAGAGAAAGGCCCAGCGAGGGTTGACACGGAAACTTCATCCTCACTATCAGCATAGACATTGCTCCAACACAAATACTTCCCTGACCTTATGTGCTTCCACCCCAGAGGCAAGATCTTGTTAATGCGCACCACATCTAGCACACTATCCTCCAGTGGTTCAACATCTTCCACACTAGTCCCTAAGTATATAAAATAGAGAAATGGATAGGGCAGCAAACTTTGCCCTCCATCTTGGCATGGAGTCTTCATGCTCTGCATGATGAGTTGTTTTTATGAAATACACTCTTTTTCCTTTATCCGCACCTAATGAAATGTAACAAACGTTTATTTCACTTCAACACTCTCATTTTAATGTTGTAGATGAAGCAAAGTAGTATTTTTCATATGTTTTATTGCCTTGCTCTCTGGCATCAAACAATACATTTTATTTGGCTTCCTCCAGTTCTTCCATTTGCTGTCTTTTCTCTACATATCAAATGTATTTTGCTGCAGTCAGTACTTTGTAAAGTTCCGGACTTCCAAAGTAAATAAAATATCTCTCAGTAGCATTTATACTTTTTTTTTCCTCCTTTTTCATTTTCACAAACAGCCCTCTTGGAATAATACCGTGCGGAAAAAAAACATTGCCTCTTCTCATGCAGACATTTTTCTCCACGTGTTGGTAGGTGGTAGTTTCATCGTCTGAAGGTGCATGAATTCAATGAGATTGGCTGAAGAATCTTACAGTGCACTTAAAGGCAGAAAAACATTTGAAACAGAAATTTAAATCATGCTTCAAAGAATACACAGACTGCGGTGAATATTGAAGAATTTCATGCCCAGGCACGTCTGCAGAAAATCCGTCAAAAGGGACTGAGAGCCCTGACACAGAGAGGAGAAAGTATTAGAGACAAATCACACTGAAATAAAGACATTTTATTTGTCTTACACTGTTACATGAGAGAGATCCACATAACAGACTGCACAATCAAATAAATAAGTTCACTAAATATTTTCTTATTCCTACTTTGAATTTTACTGCATGGAAATCTTTAAATATGACAAGATGATGGTTTTATTACTGTACCTGGAAACGCTAAGTGATCGTACGACATTGATCCCTGTGGTTATTCTGCATGCATAATACGTTGTCGTCTTTCCACATTACACGATTGCTTTGGACACCTGTTACGAGTCAAGTGGTCGTGCTCTGTATCTCTGCTTTTCAAGTGGAATTTAGTAGAGATGTTCAAATGTTTCACTAGCCCCGCCCATCCCATTCCCAGCCAAATCCATTTCATCCTCTCTGCAAGCTCAGAAACAGACAGACAGATCCTTTCATCCCCCGAAGAGGTGCCCTGTGCCTCAATGAAACAACGTGACAGACAAAAGCTTGGGGGGATGCCTGTGGCCAGCCCACAGCCTCCTCTTCTATCCATAATCTCGCCTGCCTCTGCCACCGTGGATTACTTCCATGGAAAACAGTGGTGCCTGGCTGTGCTGGTGAGCTGCTGGCAGTGATGGCAGCAGCATATGTAATGACACCGTCTGTGTTGTACTGACAAACCGAGATAAACATTGTTGTCTTCACTGGTGCGCGTGAACGTGCCTGCATGCTGTCTTGCAGTTTGTTGCTGGGCGATTCTGTGGGTGAAAGTGAAAAGGTTATCGTGTTTCTGTGTGGATGGAGACTAGTCCACTGTGGGTATCAACAACATGTCTAAACAGAAAACTACTACTAGGGATGAAAGGATTTTGAACAGGAGAATTTAAAAGGGCTTATTAATGCCACCATCTGCACAGAGGCCAACACACACTAATATCCTTACTGAGGTTTTGTTATGTTATGAGAGTTTGACATTTTTGAATAAATCTCTACAACATCTGATGTGATGGCTTCTTTCTTTCACTGTTTTATGCTTTTTCTAATTTTCTTTCTGGTCACACCTTCCATGATCATGTCTTTTTCTCTGCCCTTCTCTCTCTTCTTTCCTTATCTTTTCCACTCATGCTATTTCTCTTTTTGCTTTGTCTCTCAGCCTTCCCTCTTCACTATTTTCTCCTTTCCTTTTTCACAGGTCATCCTTTTCCATCCTCCTCCTTCTACGAGTTTCTTTTTCCTCCTTCTCTATTGTCTCCTTTATCCTCTTTACTTCCTCATCTTCTTTTCTCACGCTTTGTCTCTGTACCTTTCTTTGGATCCTGTTCTACAGCCTTATTTTTCTTGTTATGTCTTTCTTGGTTGTCTATCTCCCTTTCTCTTCACCTCCATATCAATGTATTCCTTTACATTGCCTCCTTTCACCTTTTTGTTATGGATGTGTTTTTCTTTTCTCCCATCTTTCTCTCACTCCTTTCTCCTCCATCCTTTCTTTGGCTTGTTTGTCCCCTCTCTCTTGATGTTTTCTTTTCTGCCATCTTTTAATCCCCCCTTGATTCTTTTCTGTTTTTTCCTTCTTCCATTTATCTATTGGTGGGAAAAGAAAGCTAACAGTTATTTTATTTCTTTTTGGTATAAAAATACTAAAGTTTGATGATTGAAGAGCAGCATATTGAATATTGGAACTATACATACAAACCATCTGCACGCTCACAATAACATGTGACAGAGGCATGTAATAAATTGCAGCAGTGTTCACCTCACACAACATTAAAGTGTCAATCGTGTTTACATGGAAATGACAGAGACACTGACAAGCACTGAAACTTACTGTATTGTAAAACAGGCTGATTAAACAACCGCCCAACTACGCTTCCTACAGTCGGCTTGCTCATTTATTTTTAGAGGTCCCTGCAGTGTTGAACACACTAAAGCAATAATTCTGGCACAGCCTGTGCTTTATCCATCAGAGTACTGAAAAGCCATGATACATATTACACTTTTTCGAACTTATGTAAGGCTGGAAATTAATAATCCACAAAATGAATATGTTTTGGTGCTGTTTATTTACTGTATATCTCTCTATGAGATGATAAATCCTGCTGATATATTGCTCTGATTTATGCACTCCATTGCATTGTCTGTACAAGCTTGATTTAGTCGGATGTTATAGGTCATCAACAAGAACACATACTTTACTAAGGGTATGCCAATGATGGAGTACAAAGAAATACCAGCACAGTAGCTGTGATAAACTTCTTTCAGCTAACAAGACAAATGCGCAATAAGAGTGTAAAAATGTACACCTCACTAATCCGGACTTTCCTGCATGCCTCCTCACTCTCTAAATCTTTCTAGCATTGCTCATTCACCTGGTAGTTTATTGACGGTAGGAAATATTTATTCTGCAGGCTGTAAACCGAGGTTGGCCATGGTAATGCACCATGCCTTATTGTGAAAAACATCCTTTAGCAACACCTATCCTTCAGTAAGAATGAGCTTTCAAAGGCTTCACAAAAGAAGCAGTGGTGTTATACAGGGGGCTTCTAAAGAAATACAGAATGTGTTGGGGGAAGTCTCCTTCTTTAGGGAAATAAATCGAGCAGCAATGTGTGGCAGCAACTTTGTGAGATAAAATGTGCCTCATTCTTCAGTTGCGCATGTAACCTGTTATTTAATGCTGGATGCAGAACGGAATGTTTTATTCTGAGGAATACCAGAATCCTTCTGACGGACAATTATTAAATTATTTTGGACACGTTCTCTCGGAGTGGGTCAGCACTTTTACAGCCTGCTGTATTAGATGAATTTAAGTTCAGGGTTCTGCATAGGCTGCGAGCAAAATGTCTCACTATATAAAACACTTCCTGTAGACAAGCTATGCTAAAGCAGTCATACTAAGTTAGAGAAACACTGCAAAACACTATGACATTGGCAACAGGCAGGTAAATAAAGTTGGAAAAAAAGAACATATTTCAGCTCAGGCATTAACAAAATGACAGGAAGCCAACTTTGGTATCTTTGCACCACTGATGAGATGTAGTTGAGCAGGCTTAGGATGTTTGGGAAGCAGATGATATTATTGTGTAAAACCAATCCTGTCATGTGATTGTCAGAAACTCACCTAGGTAACTGTACGGCTAGAGGAGTCTAAAAAAAAGAAAAATCCTTTAGAACTCCAGAGGGCCAGCGCTTAGTTAGGGTGAAAAAAACGTATAACTAGGTGCAATAGTGTGACCCTGTGCTTGCAGACATTTCTAGTTCGGTTCAAAGTGTTATAACATTACTGGAAAGAAAAACACCCTATTTTTACTTTAGCTACTATGATGCAACAGCAAAGCAAAAAGTTTGACAGTGCAAATCAAAGAGACAGCTCCTCACAAGGCAAAGCAGTATTCCAACCATGTTTTTTCTAATTGAAAAACACTGAAAAGAGTTGCTGAGTGCTGAGCTCAGTGATTCACCATCATTTCATTTATGAACAAAAACATACAGATATGAGATTCCTTGATATTCTCCCTGTTTGTGCCTGTGTTCAACTCACCCCTAATCTAAAAATAGTTAAATATAGAATTACTATCCAATCTCATACCTCAACGTTAGCCTCAAAGGTAGCCTTGAGGCTGAGCATTATTACTCCACTGTCTCTGTAGAAAAGCAGTGGGTCACGCAAGAGCAACGTGACTCTGCTGGAAATCATGTATAGACAGCTTGAGGCAGTCTGAGTATATCTAGGTCTGAGGCTATAGACAGAGAGAGAGTGAGAGAGTGACGATGACACAAAGTTCACATGGTACTCTGATAGTGTAGTAATATTCAAACAGCTGCACAGAAAGAGTCAGAGAGGTTTGGGTTTGCAGCACAGGTAACGTTGTCAGCTTCCACATTTAGCTATAATATTTGGCCTGTGAAATACTCCCCATATGCATTTAAATTAAATATAGCACTAAGCATTTTGATATATATTTTTATTTCCCAGAGTAGAATTACCATCAAATATGAAAATGTGTGAGTAGTGACACAGTCTATGGGAGTTAATTAAACCCAAGATTGCACGTTGATAACATGACCTAGCCTCTTGTCTGTTAAGCTTTACAAATGAACTGGTTTTGCTCAACACATGCAGTAGCCTGGGGCAAACATTTTCATTCACACCTAGTCATTATCTTGTGTCCAGAAAGGTTGCAGCATTGCTTTATAAACACCCAGATCCAGAGTGTACATGCTCTAAGGGATATGCCTTAATAGCAAACCAATTTAGGAATAATTTACTGGCAATGGAAGTAAACAATTTAGCAGTGTCTTATATCGACTGGTACAAAAATTGCTTATTGTGCAAGAAGGAATGTAACTTGAGTAAACTCTATTTAAAAGAATGTGCAGGATGCATTTCCCCCGTTTACCCTTTCCGTATTTCGTTTTCATTACTCCCCACTCTCCAAATCCTCTGTGCCTGATTTTGCCAATAGTAATTCAGCCATGAGACCCCACATTGCTTTGTAGTTATTATTAAAAAGCTGAACTACACCGTAGCAATCTACTGTAATTTCCATTTCAATATTTATCTGTGTGTGAAATCAATTGGCAGAAATAACACAAAAGAAAGAAGCCTTACCCATCTTTCTGAGTGTCTCTGTCTGAAGCGTCTGAAGACAAACCTCGAAGTCTCTCTTGTCTCAACAGTAAATGATGAAATTGTGCTGGGAGAGAATGACCTTTGTAGCCAGGTGGCTCCATTTGTAGTGTGACACTGGCTAGCAGCAACAAACCTTTTTCACATGATCTAACAGAAAACGCGCTAGCCATTTGGAGGCTCAACTGCAGAATGATTTCACCTGGTGAAAATGCCAACCTTACTCGAGATCTCCATCATTTTACATTTCAAGTCACCGCACACCTCCAGATCTCCACTGAGGTATTGAAGCTCAGGCTGATAATCAATCAAAAAGACAACAGTCGTTATTGCAATCATACTGGTATTGGTTTTCATTTTGAAAAATGTAAAGAAATGACATGCTGTGAGCCTTAAACAATGTCGTAAATAGGGGTGTTTGGGTTCATTTCTGAAGGTGGTGGAATGACTTGTCCTTTTTCACAATGACTTAATAGGTACTATTCTACACTAACAGGCATGTGGCTCTATAGCTTCCTAAAAATATCAGCACATGACCACTCTGTAGAGTTACATTTGGGGAATATGGTCTCAGTGATTCAACCATGGCTGCCACAGTATTAGTAGTTCTAGTAGCAGTTGTATATGATGCATTTGTATGTATTTTTTGATCAGAAGCCACATACTGTACTTCTATTCTGTAAATGTTTTACTTACCTATTTATTTCAAATGTATATTGTGTAAAATGTGAACGCTTTAGAAGCATGGAGTGGTAAGATAGAAGAATGCAACCTTCACCCCCTCACACTACAATGTCTGTGAGATGTGTTGTTGTCTACAACAACAACTACATCAACTAGAAATATGTCAAGCAATGAGCTTACTTTAGATGTAGAAGTGTGTATTCCTTTTCCAGAGCCAGTGTTTTGTTAGTCTGCTCTAGACTACTGCCTCTTACTCATGGTGACTCCATACTGTCCACTGATATCTGTGTTGAATCAGACGCAAAACTTTGACCAGTGCTTTGCATTTTTTGTGACTGTCACACCTACGTACTCATGATTTATTGTGTCCATTGAGGGCAGGTGATGAAATTCCAGTAATCTGGGTGCACTGAACACATGTGAAACCAGATGTCCATAATAGGGTCGAAGTTATAATGTTCACACTGTCAAATACCTGTTTGAATTTCTAGTGAATTAGTTCATAACTGCATGGATAAAGCACTGTGTATAACACTAAAAAGACCTGTCACCCAGGCCACACTATCTCTGTCCTGTGTAATGATGTTTGAGCATCTCAGGCTGGGCCAGCTCTTTATGCTGCAGACTGGAGACTCATCCAACACGAAGGAAAGTAATAAATTATTTTGGAAAACTTTGATAAGTCGAGAGGCGTCATCATGGAGAAAAC
The DNA here is from genome assembly GCA_032359275.1 of Microctenopoma steveboyesi. Taxonomy (NCBI): domain Eukaryota; kingdom Metazoa; phylum Chordata; class Actinopteri; order Anabantiformes; family Anabantidae; genus Microctenopoma; species Microctenopoma steveboyesi. The sequence goes on along the minus strand of JAUMHF010000019.1, from coordinate 19,242,553 downwards.
AGATTGTAGATAGTTGTTGTGTGCTGTGAGGAAAGGGGGAGGTTGGATGTGGCATTTAGATTAATGCATTTGTCAACTATACAAAATGCCTTTGAATCTGCATGCGCTGCTTGTGCTATAACACAAAATACATTTATTCAATTCTGTATCTAAGAATTTGGGATTAAGCAGAGATTTGCAGCTGTTTATGACTAATGCCTTTGCTCTGCACATTTGTGGAGTGCCTTTTGGCTCCAACCAGCAGCAGTGAAACAGAATTGCCAATTATAGAAAGGTTTAGTAAAGAAATAAATGTGTGACATATATATTTAAAATATGTTATGTAAATGCTAAATATACAAAGTTATATAAAATCAAGAGAATGCATTTCCTAGATTAGGAAGAGAAAAATTATATAACATCCATTAGTGGACTAAGTCAGAGCACAAACACTGTCCCTCTTTACTGTAATACACCTGTTTAAAGTAAAGAATAATACAACCCAACATTTGTTGCTGTTCTTGACCACCGTGAAGTGTGTATGCTGCTCGGAACCCTGGTTTAAGCAACTAGCTAAGCCATTGAAAATGTTAAATACACCTGTAGTTGAATTCTCCTGATATTGTTGTGCAGGCTCTCAGTTTGAGGTGAGACTGTATGGTTTCTGAAGAGCAAAGGGATTGTCCATGCTGATCTGAAACCTGAGAACGTAATGATCGCGGGCCATTTACAGAAGCCATTGAAGGTAGAAGTAATTGACTTTGGCTTAGCCTGCAAAGTCTATGAAGCACAGAGGACTTCGCACATTCAGACCAGGTGGTTCAGGTAAATATCTGGCAGCGTGGGACAGCGCTGTCAGCAACTTTAATAGAAATCTTCAACAGACTGTCTTTTTATATATGACCAGGATGGATAGGTTGATCCCGTAATAAAGAACCCCACATTAAAGATGCACAATACTGCTCTATCAGGACAAGACTACATGTACAGCTTGAAACAGCCAAAACAGGCTCTTACAGTTTATTCATATATTCAAAAGATTTTTGAGCTTTTGACTCACAAGGATTATTGCTGAAAATACCACATGCAGCAAAGAAGGTAGAGGTAGGAATTGTAAATGGTGGACATTGTACTGTATCTACTGTATTGGGAATGTGACTTAGCCCGTTGGCCACTGTGACACCTTTCTTTTTTACCAAATGATTGGTTCTTCCTCCCAAGATAGAGTTCAGCCAGGTTCAAGTAAATGTAGGTATTAGAGTGTAATCCTTCTGGTGATATGATACAAAAGGTCTGTCCTCCGAAGCTCGTTGGGTAGAGATCAAATCATTTCGTGATTTCAGTAAGTGCCTGAAAACAACGTATATACATTTGTTGGAGTTGAAAACCATTCAGAGCCGTTGAATCTGTTTCTTGTCACTTTAAATTCATCTTAACACTTTCATTATTTACCTCCACACTCTCCAGAGCTAAACCAACAATTCTAAAATAGTTTAAATATTTCACACTGTACCAGAGTTTTTTTTTTACTAACTCACAAAACAGAGATAAAAAACTCTGGAGATTGAACAAGTGACTCTGTTGAGATACAAATTTTAACCTTATGACAAGTGTTGGCTTCACTCCCTACAGTGTTTTCTTTCTTTACTTTCTACACTAAAAAAAGTTTTAATGTTGTGATATTGTGAGGAAGAATTTACCTACACAAAATTATTTTTCCCCAAACAACATTAATTTCGTTGTCATCACAATATGAATGAAGGTACAACGTACATTCTTTCTCCTGAAACATTGTCTAAGCTTAAAATAGCCAAAGGTTCATAAAACCTCTGATAGATACCATGTTCCACTCCTGAATGTGAAATCAACAGCTGGCTGCTGGTATACAGCAATAGAGCAATAGCAAGTAAGTTGATCTGGATTGTTATCTCAGATGTCAAATCTTATTTGACTCCGTCATTATAGCTACTACTATATCTGTTTTCTATATAATTTATATGATTTTGGTGAACTCGAACCTTCACTTACCTAATAAAGACAAAGAACTGGGGTAGTTACAGTTGTCCCTGTAGTTACACATCTCAGGACATATATACTAAAAAGTTAGTAAAGTTTCATGTGCCTGTAGGTTTTCAGAGCACTTACTTCACATTATGGAAAACTCACTGTAAGGGATACAGATTGTATATTCTAGTTAAGTAGCCTACAGAAATGATTGATACATCATTTAGCTTCCAATATTACTTATCATCAAACCAGCAACCCGGCTTCACCCCAGGTCTATGTTTGCCGTGCAGAAGCTCTCTCTCTCTGAAATGTGGGTCTAATTACATTTTATCTGATGCCCTGCAGCAGGCCCTGCCCTCTGAGAAATTAATATCTTAGTGTCCACTGCACCCAGTCTCAATTACATTTCTTTTCAAATGCATCAACCACCATCCTTCTTGCTAATGTGCAACACGGGTATAAAAGCGTACATAGTGTGAGTTATTCGTTAAGCCCTGAAGGCTGAGCACGTGGCTCGGCTGCATGTGTATACATTTCATGAAGCAGCAACAACTTGAGCTACTACTTTTACTTAATGCCTTCCCAAACCTGCTGCTGCAGCTGCGTTCGTGACTATGGTGTTCAGAGAACCAGCTGTCACTGTGTTTGAAGTCACCTGATATTTAGTTGCCGTTTCCTGTTGAGAGAGGCTGAATTGAGGTGTGTCAGTGCAGCAAGGATTTTAAAATGGAAATCACCTGCTGAGGTTCATTGGCTCCCTGCTGTGGCTGCGTTGCATACACGCCTCCCCATGGAAGACCAATCGTCTTTTGAGTGTGTTTTGCCAATGTGCAGGAATTACATGCCATAACTGCTGCTTGTAGGGGGAATTGTCGCCCAGTGGTGAGTCACGGACTTGTCAGCGATGACCCAAGGTCGCTCCTAAAGAGAGATGAGTGTGTGGATAATGAGCATTACATCCTCAAGTCAAACTGCTTATGTGATTAGAGTAAAGCAAATCAGTTGTGCTAATACACAACAAAGGGAATAAGATTGGATGATATGCATGCTTGTGAGTTTTCCATCTCTGTAACTGAGTGTGTGTGTGTGTGTGTGTGTGTGTGTGTGTGTGTGTGTGTGTGTGTGTGTGTGTGTGTGTGTGTGTTTAACAAATGGGAACGCACTAAAAAGGAAGTAGCAGTGCTCTCTGCAAATGCCTGTGTAAAAAGATCTGCTCAGCTTTAGAGAGGGGAAACTAAATCAGTCCATTTTTTAACATACTTTTGGCAAAAAATAAATGTATTATAAAAAATAGATTTTAAGGTACAACAGTGAGGAAGAGAATAGATTATATTATGTTTTTTTGCTGTTGAGTTTGAAATGCATGATATAGAATGGTTAGTTCCTGGCCTGGTGGCTCAATGCATTAAGCATCAGACTGCGTTGCAGTAGGTTGCAGGTTCAAACCCCGTCTGACTCCTAATGTATCCCCCACCAGGTGAGTTCCTGAGCCAGACACGCAGCGCTAGCTCCTTGTAAGTTGCTTTGGATAAAAGCGTCTGTCAAGTAAATCATTATTTATTAATTAATTTTAAATCATTGGACGTCTGTGCCAAATGAATACAGAGACAAGCACACATCCCGGTGTATTCTCCAGGGACCCTTTGACATGTGGCCAAGAATTGTAGGAAACCAGTTAAACCATTGTTGAACCGTTGGTGATGTAAATACTACTATTTAATAATATCATTAATAACTGTGCTGACAAGCAACATGTGCAAACTAATTCATCTTCATATAAATGTAATGTCCTCAGTACCGTTTCTTACGCCATGTGGACTATGCAGAGGTATAGGGCCCCGAGGCCACTAGGGGGGCCCCAAGCTACTGCTTTTCAAACATCTTATTAGAATTACATGTAATTCAAATATCTCTCAGATTATGTTTGCTCTGTAATGTTGACAGAACTTTGTGTAAACTGTTGTTAAGTGTTGTATCGCAGAAACAGCACCAGAGTATTAATTTTGGTATACTCTTAACCTGACATCTTTGCCACTTTGCAGCTTAATTAGAATGGTGTGGTGTTTGCATGTTTTTTTCCCATTTATTATTCCTAGGTGACTTTATTCACATTTTAAAACTCAAATTGTCCCAATTACAATAACTTTGTTTTAAACTGCATTTGTAAGTCACCTTTGCTGCCAATCTGTCAGGGACGCCCTTGTGGCGTGTAGGATCGACCCAGATGCAGAGGATTAGCAAGAGGGCGGAAACGCACACGCGTTACTCTTGGGACACCCGAGCGCTACAGCGGATTCTACCGAATCGGTGTCCCAATAACCGGCCAACAAAATAACACAGGGTAATGAAAGAGTACTCACGGTACCGGAGATTTGCAATGGATGAATGTCTTGCGACAACAGAGCTCGGGACATGGATAGCAAAACTCAATGTCTGAGCAGGGAGCAGGTGCAAGGATCACCTGTTTAAGAGCTGTCCTAGCCAATCCTGGCCTTTCCTGGCAGATAGCTGACCGGTCACCTGACACAATCTTTCCTAAAGATATCTTCACATTTCACATTTTTCAGTTTTTAAAAAAGTTTTGACACTTCTGCTCTTTATGTAATTATGCTAATTATGTAATAAACCACATTGTTGAATATCATAAAACAAAAAAACTAGAAACAGTGGATCCGGTTTGAATCTTGAATCATGTATTTGATTTCAGGTTTGAGACCCTACCATGATGAATTGCAGCAGATAATTGAAGGGTTTAAATTTGTCATATTGATTCAAAACAGGGGCCCCAAAATAATCTTGCATTGGGCCCCCACAGACCCAGAAATGACCCTGAATGTCCTCCATATTTAACTCCAAGACATGACCCCCGGGCCTTTTCACATAAATACCATTGTCATTGTTTTTTCCTCATCTGTAGCAACTAATAAAAGTAAAACAGGAAATTGCATCTACACTGTTGATTGTTAGACAACAATTTAAAATGTGTGATACTTCAAACAGTAACAACCAATATTCAGATTTTTGTTTGGTACGTGTGTTTGTGTCATGGAGAACGTACGTATGTAATGAAAGTGACAACACACTAAACTGACTTGACATTACATTAAAGTCTGAAGTGCATGCTGCTTACACTATTTCCATTTTCACTAACACAGTAGCATCTTTGAAACCCTGTGCAACAGTACAGGGGAACAACACAAGGGAGAGGTACCTGCCATAACACATCCGCTGCTGTGAGGAAAACACTACCACGATAAATAAAACCAGTGTGTGGGCCAAAGAGCTTGTGGTCATGTTTACATGGTGGTAAAGGACAGCAACACTGCAGCAGAATTACTGGGATTAAAGAAATAACCTCCACAATCTTTGGGCCACTGCTTAATCCGCTCAAGTAAATACCTGACACTCAATTTCTAGCAAGGCCGTCCGGAGCTGCTCTGACGTCTGTTGTCAGCACTGGGGGGTTAACTCCATCTGCTGAAGGATGACTTTCTGTGTCCCTTCCCTTCACACCTTTGTTTAATACAGGAATGTCTCAGATCAAAGATAAAAGCTGTACACAGTGCTGACGTCCAAATGGATCTAATATGAAAACTCTTCTCACAGCGGTGGCTCGTTTAACCCTTCAAAAAACAGACTGAAGCGATGTTCATAAATTTACAAACACAAACAGCATTTGCTGCTTATAATGAAATTGTTGAGACTGAGTTTGTTTGTGTGCAGTATTTGGCCAGCGCTCAGTGTCTACTGTGGCATAGTCGCCCTTAATTACTTGTCAAACCGCGAGGCACCGCAAGCGTTGCTCTCTCACATTTATTATGCAGCAATCAGAACCTCGTGCTTCCTCTGTGCCATTTCAAAGCACAATTCACATGCATTCAGAAATAAAAAAAAAGAAGACAAAATCTAAAAGGGTAGAAAATATCTTGAGTGGAAGCTTATAGCGTGACATAAAAACACCTCTTACTCACCCACTGTGCTTCTCCAGTGACTTTTAAATCCTGCATTCAAAAAGGGAAGCATAGCCACAAGCTCGGGTGAGAGAGAGCTTCATAAACTCAGGGAGCAGGAGCAGGGAAGACTCATATTACTGTTCACAGTTGCTGCATTTATCCACTAATTCCTGATTATTCTGCAGTGAGCTGCTAGGTGTGCTCAGAAAAGAAGACAGATTTCATCCCTGGGGCGCTGCAGCTGAATGCATTTCCTCTCTTCTATTTTATAATTAGAGCTTAAACGTTGAAAAGTAACTGCTCGGGCAGTGGTGGTGATTATCATGGACGAGATATTTTAATAACAGATCATTTAGCATTTTTAGTTGCAGCATCCCAGTGTGTAGTGGCGTTGAGCGATGGGCCTTCTGGGCAGTAGATAAACTAACATGCTTAGAGGAATTCCCCTTTTTAACCTTAAAAGAGGAGCTTTGCAGAGTCTCTGGTGAATTAACTCTTCTTTTCAGTGATCGTATCTCACAGCTATATTTCAGTCTGTTTGTTTTTCCTCTTTAGAGTTTGGAGCTATGTTGCTGTTAATGTAATACCTGTGGGCTAATTATTCTGCACATGATCGACTCTGTCATTTTACACATATACATGATGATCTGAATGTGAAATGACGCAACAAAATCTAGTGTTTCTTTGAATCCATCCTGGATCCCAGCTGTCACTGATGTCCTGCGTTTTACCTTCAGGAATTCGTTTTTGTCTTCTGAGCAGTTTTATCTCCTACAGCGCAAAGCAGCTTGTTCTTAAGCCCTCATTAGAACAGATAAACGGTGATGAAGAACAGTAGAAGGAGGGATGGACGAGTGGTCCGGGACCCACTTGTATAGACAATAACTTATGTTTTATTGGCAAAGACTAATTCTTCATTCCTCTAATTGAAGAAGTAAGGGTAGATCAATACGCTTTACCAGACCGCCCTGTTCTGGCATGCACTGACAATATAGCAAAAGACCAGGCAGCACAAATAGATCTTTTATCAGTGACAGGGCTTAGTGTGTTTACAACACATCCCTTATCTTTCAAACTTCCATCTGTCCTGGTGCAGGAATCCAATTATGTTCCCAATATTAACCCCTTTGGAGAATTAACCCCACACACCACTACTCTTTGAACAAATAAAAACTGGCGAGGAACCTGCTGCCAGTGTTAAATGAGGAAATAAATAATGGATGCTGGCTTTGCCTCACTTCTTGTGTGCACCACTGATCCTACCCACCTGGAGGCCTTCTAAATAAGATCCTATGCTGGCTGAGCACAACACAGCAGTTCATTGATCTCCACCCTCTGGTAAGGCCTCTTTCCTCAGGTGGGCATATGAAGGCTGAATAGAAAGGGAATAAAAAACTACACAAGACCAAGTCGCAGAATTACACACACACACACATACTGGAAGGCTGAATGACTCATCTACCCTCCAGGAACTGTAGTAGAGATCAAAAGTGTCAGCAACTTGGATGTTTATGCGTGTGTGTGTGTTAAGCTTGTGCTTTATTCCAAAGGAAATCAAAAGTGATGTCTTCTCAAAAGCTGTCAAAGTGCTGTTGAATCTATGCAGCTAATATGGTGTGTTTGTCTAATGTGTCTACAACAGATGGAGCAGCTTGTGAGTCACAGTGGAAGACAATTCTGGTGGTAAAACCGGAAATACGCAGCCCACAGAACACATGTACAGTCGACAGTATGTGGGCAATCACATTTCATCAACGAGTGGATCCAATTGAAAACACATTTGGGGGCCGTAAATGAATCCGTAGAGATGTTTTGACATGTTTGATTGTGCATGTTGCAGCTAAATTGTAGGTTGAGACAACACATTACAGCTCGCAACAGTAAAGAGCTCTGCAAAAGTTAGAAAGGAATCAACTGAAAGCAGGAAACCCAAACCATCTGTATGTATCTGTCTACGAATAAAGCATAATATGTTTAGCGTGTCAGCGGAGCAGCTCCAGTGCACTAGGTGTGTGTGTACACTGGAAGCATGCAGGTACATTTCTTCCAAAAAACTAGTTCACATGTGTAAGTGCAGCCTGAGGTGTATTTTAATGCTTTGCATCTCTTTTCCTGAATTTTATCGGTAGCACTACCTCGATTTTGTGTTGGATGATGAGCGCTTCAAAGGAACAGGTGACTTAACCTAAGCGGCTCCAATGTAGATAGGTGGAGCACAGTTGGTGCTGTTTTTGCTCTGCTCTGGTAACTGACAGCTTAAAAAGACTAAAAACTACAAAAACGATTATACCATATTCAGTTTGCACTTCAAAATATTGCTGATGTTCCCTTTTTTTGGAGTATTTAAGTGTTGGTAAAAATGTAATGTAACCTTAGTTTCAATAACGACAGAAGTTCTACACTTGCCGAGACACGTACATGAACACATGGGTTAATTTCTTTTCCTTTTCCTTTGGAAATTCTACTTCTGCCTGCAGCAGCTTTGTGGCATTGGAAATTCAACCAGACTGGCCGATCACCGCAATTTCACAGATTCTGCACCCGTTGCAGTACTACCTGGAAATATTTAAATAAAAATATGTTTATAAAAATGTGTTTACAAATTTTTTCCTGCAGTGGGTGTATAGGTCATTAACCCTCTGGTGTGATTAAACAACTGTAAATATAAATACAAGAACACAATAAATTGTTTTTTTACAAAGCCTTCATTAACAAAGTGTTAAACCATTAGGCGTGATTAATCAAACCTGACTTAACGCGCCTTGATGAACATGATTACAAAGAGGAAGCTGATGATTGTTTTTAATGTCTTTACAAATAATCAAAGCAAAGCAGTTATCATTTAGCTCATTTAGAGGCAGACTGTCAGAGACAGGTTCTGGTAGCAAATTACAGATGTTCACTGAAAAAAGAGAAGAGAGAGCAGTTCACCATTTCAATTGCAGTTGCTGATGAACAAACATCAAACCTAATATTTTCCCTCAGTCCTACAGCTCACTCATCACTGCTTGCATTATTCTATGAATGCCCATTTTCACACACAGAAAGACGTTGCTAAATAGTGCTGTGTGTATTACTTCAGGTCCTCGCACGACCTAGACATGGAGTCTGTTCATGAAATAATACGGCTGCACAGAAACTTGCTTTATTAACATCTGTTTTATTCATAAATTACAATATTCAACATGTAGCTGTGCTGTGTTGCTTGAATACAAGGTCAGTTATGTACACAAAGGATTATCTTTATACTTGAGCCACTATTTAATTTGAAGTGAGCCAAAGCTTTAAATTTTATAATCTCGTAATCTGTTCAGTTGCATTGTCTTTTTGGAGTTTTGAAGACATTTCGAAACAAATGAATGGAAAGCTGACCTACTTAGTTTCAGTTTTTCTAGTTGTTTGTCAGGTGTGTTTAATGCGCCATTTAAGTGTAAGAAAAAACAAATCTCTGTCGTTGTTGGCGTGTCAGCTGGTGACAGATATATCAAAAGACAACTGTGGAGTTGTAGCAGAGTATGTAAATTGTGTTCTAAACACAACAAACCTCAGAAGTACTGATTCATCAGAGGCCAGATGCTGCCAACCGCATTATATCTGTTTGTGTAAATGCACCGTTAGACTAGATGGTTTTGCACACACACCTGCAAGCAGGCAGTCCGTTTAATGCTAAATCAAACACTCTGGGACTTTTGTTTTTAACTTATCATTGTTGCTAGTGTTGCTGTCGGCCTACGAGCTGACTGCCCCACAGGGAAAACTCCCACTTCTCCAGATGGCAAGTCCACCCCCAATGGTCTCCATTTTCCGTGACAGGAGGAAGGTATAACAGCACATCTAACAGGGAGAAAACAATGCACGGATGAAGTTTGATTCACACTTAATGGACCAGTTTCTTTCTGAAATCTGAGAGATACAGTTTTTCAGAGCTTATAGTTTACTGATGTGGCAGCTTCACACAGTTCGTAAAGTCACAATCATTAGTTGCCTTATGGAATTGTTATGTTTCCAGGACCATGTCTGTCCTTTACGGGGGATTAAATTATAGGTTTTTTGACAAGACCTTTTTATATCGCAAGCACAAAGGTGACAGAGCTGGCCTTTGTCTAGTCAGGGGAGAGTTGATGACAAGGAGTTGGCAATTTTGTGGAGCACACTTGGGCCTAGAGCCACAACAGGAGAGAGGGCACACATTCATCAAAACACACTCACGCTCACACTCTCTTACTCATACACACCATTACATCTATACCCTCCAAGCAACGATTGGTTGCATAGGCTTGGACTCTAATTTAATGTAATTTCATTTATCACTCTGAATTAGATTTCATGTTGCTACTTAATAATTTAAATCCCCTGGAAAGCACTCTTGGCTTTCAACTTAGTTCTATGATACCCTGGAAGATGACCAGAGGTAACAGCCACTGTGGTTGCTGTGATTTATTTTGCAGTGTGGCATCAAGAGAATTTGCACACCATGTAAATTGTATAGTCCAAGAAGACAGAACGGAAGAGTCTCCATTTGAGTCTGACTTCAGCTTATGTCTTTGCTGAGTCTCTGAGTGCAAAACCACAGTAAGTCTAAACACAGTCCAGATCTACAAAAAAAGTCTTTCAGGACATTTATAAATCATCTGATGCCTGCCAATAGTAAAGTGCTTTACATCTCATTGCCGCTGTCTTCAGAGTTCCAACTATTCAGTGTTTTTGCTTGGGCACAGAGCCATGTAGTCAAACGAGGGCCAATCCTGTGTGGCACTAAATACAGAAAAATAAAAAAGCACAAATTATAAATTAGCAGATCATTATGTGGTGTTTAGAAATGTTAAGAGAAGTTTACTTCAATCAGGAAAATAGGATTGATTGTGTAAATGTAACTGTGTATTTTGTCTTCATCATTCATGCATGTATTTCAAAGGGTTCACATTTGTCAAGTCACCTCATTTAGACCTAATAGTGATTAAATCTGCAAAATGCAACTGAAGCCAGCACTAGCAGAGGACTTCCACTGCATGAATTAGTCCACTCTGCTCCATGCAGTCCTCTATCCTCCATCCCACTATGGTTTTCTACTAAGTTCTGTGGTCACTCCAAGTTTTATTCATATAGAACCAAATCACCACAGAAATAATCACAAGGCACTTGACGTTGTTAAGACCTTACAGAAATACTTAACAGTCCCACCTGAGTAAGCGCTATTCGACAGTGGACAGAAAAACGTCCATGGTGGGCGGCCGTCTGCCTCGACTGGTTGGGATCAGATATCAAAGCGTAATAAATAAGATGCTGCAAAATGTACTAATCGAGCTGAAACAGTTGATGTTCTCTGAATGGTTAGAAGAACGACAGTCACAGGCAAAATCCTAGGATGTTGTGTGAGTTGTTGTGTGAGGTTAGGAGACTTGCTCAAGGGCACAACATCAGTCGTCTTTACAGTCTCATCTTGGGATTAAACTGCTTAAATGCTTCCTATACTTGGCAATTAACCTCAATTATTTGATCAGTGATGTCAATTATCACAGTAGCTGATCTTATGTCTGAAACATTGTGTTTGTTTGGTTGTGTGGTGTGATTGATGTGTACTGTATTAACAAAGTGAGCATCATTATCCCAGGCATTCACTAGATTTATGGTCTAATGTAGGCGGTAGATTTATGGCCCGTGGGCTTGTCATCACAACAAGTTCATAGATATGGCATGAATTGTCCAGATTCAAGGACAACAGTAGCAAACACTGCCCTGCAAGATTATGCATGTATATTTAATTCATGTTGTATTTATTTTCTGTAGCTCATATCATGTACTGTCTGTGAGTCATGGATGGTCACCCTGACTTTGAGTTTGTGTTTGCCGAGATAGATATTTGAACGAAAAGCTGGTTTTTATAGGTAGATGAAAATAGAAGGATAAGTAAAAAGCGTGGGGTACACTTTAATATTAAGCACAGGAACTGTTCAGTCATGCTAAGATGAGTGCTTTGAAATAATAAATTACAAAATGCAAATAAGGAGAAGATTAGTCTGTGTTTATGGGTGTCATTTGATTTTAATTGGTTCATTATTTCCAGAAATTACATTTTTAAACTCTCCTGACTGCCACAGCTGTGCTTGGTGCTATGTCGAGGGTTTGAAGGCTACTAGCTGAGAGCATCTCTCTCTACATGCCGGGTTCCTGTTTATTTAACATCTCTTTTGTGCACACCCCCACTGACATTTAAAAGAAGTGGAGCCAGAATAAGGGACAGGGCAGGGACGTTGGACATACTTGAGCTGACCAGAAGAATTAGATGATGCTGCTACTATTTTTTTAAACGTGGTTAGAGATATAGTTTTATAAACATTTATACAACTCCGACTTTTAGGCAGTGCAGTTTTTTCTTTTTCTAAACTGGTTATGTTGTCGTCACCCATCTGTATAATTCTAGCTCAGGTGACGGGATCACACTGAATAAAATATTGAAAACAAAAAAGAAAGAACTCATTCATACTTTATGTTTCTAGTAGATGAGATAATGCTTTAAGGGTAGTCTTGGTTTAGTAGCAAACCTACGTCCTTCAAACTACTCTAAACCTAATCTGTATTGACCTGTGTTGTTTCAGTATGAATACAAATCGTATACGTTCTGTTTTACCGGCTGCTATGGCAGACCTTTTAACTGTAGCCTCCAATGTTAAGATACTTCTTCTCAAACAGAGCTGAGCAAAAGCTGGCATATGAAATGGCTCCTGGTAAAACGATGAAGCTCTAATGAACCTGGAGAGAGTTTGGGACAGTTATTGGCCGAAGCCACACTTTGCAATAAAAAGGAGACTGAAATATACATTGGCTTGAAATCCGTACTCATGGAAATTAGCTCTCACATTGGTGTCACGTTCTGAATTGCAGATTCAAGGTTGTAATAAACATTGCACCTTGTAATTCTCTGTCTGTCACCAACATCTTTATTCTCAGTCTGAAGGTATGATTCAGAAATGTCACAGATTATATATTAAAATAGAAATGAAGGTAACGTTGTGTGACCTTTGTTTCACTTCTGTGACATTTCTGTTTTATTAGGGGAGATATCCCAGAACAACACAGGTCAACAACTGATTGGGTGCAAAGTTTACAAGTGCTTTTCCTCAAGTTTAATAACCTCAAGAAAATTAAAATGAATTTAAAAAAACAAACAAACATGTGATGTGTTTTTTCTTGTCTGCACCGAAGGCAAAATTAAGGCTGGCATGCCGCTGTGAAGCAGCATCTGTCCCACAGCGTGCTGTATAGAGCCGCTGATGCCTATAAAATGTCAGCGTGCCCTCAAAGATGACTAGTTTTCATCAGGACGAGGCTTGATCCAGTGCCCCTCCTTATCGGCTGCAACTGTTCTTGCTTGTTCTGTTACACACAAAGTGTGGGCGCACACCACGCCATTCACAGGACTCCCCGCTGGCATCAATAGCAGCCAGATTTTCAAACGTGATTTTACTGGTCTCAGGCTTGTGAGCTGCGATCTCTGATCTCTGACAAAGCTGTCTTATCTGACAAGTATGTGAAAGTGTGTATGTGGGTGTGTTTTTTCTCTACAAAGTGTGTGCACACGTACTTGTGTGTGTACGGGATCCGTGCTCAGCTCTCTGGATGACTACACAGACACTAGTTATCTCATATGAAGAGCATGATGGCTGCATTGCACCCTTCATCACTGCACCCTCCTTCTGTCATCCCTCTCTTCTATCAATCCATCCATTCCACACATCCATCTATTCTCTACTAGCACTCCATCACCCCCTTCCCCTTCCTCTTATCCTTCATCCACAGTACACAGCTCAGACTCCCGGGGAGATTATGTCTTTCTGTCAGCCTCTCTGTTCTGATAGGTTGGAGCAGAGTTTTTATTTTTTATCCCCCCTGCACACGTGAAAGCTGACATGATTGGCACTCATCTCAAGTTTTGATTGTTGTTGCTGTGTGCAGGTTTGTGGGGGAGTCACTTCTTAGATTTTGATACAGAGGCAAAGCTCCAATGACAGCCAGAACAATGAAGGTGCAGCGAGCGTTCAGCGCCTCTTTATCGGTAAATGCAGGCATTCTCTTGTCTGCAAAATGTCTCCTCCTGGGAAACGTTTTGCATTGCTGAGTCATCTTGGAAAACAGTTTAGTGTTGCCACATCTAAGCTTAAGGAAAATCTCACTAAAGTTCCCCTTGGAATGCAAAGCAAACAGAACATCTATTTTAATTTAACTGATTCAGTTGTTATTGACTGAATTTGTCCAGGACTATTCATTTAATGAGTGGTCGAGGCAAGATTTGAACCCGGGCCAGAGGTGGGCATGAGCTATTGCTCAAGTTGAAATTTCAAGCATTACTGCACACATCTCTTTCATCATTACTACTACACTACTGCTGGACGTCAAAACTATCCCATTTCTTTGTCCTGATGGCAAACAACAAATGACTTCATGACAGCTGTCTAATGTACAAAGTCAATAAGACTCTGGTTCAATAATGTCCCTGCAAAGTTCAGTTTAAGATCCTTCCTGAGCTGCTTTGTTTATCACACATTAGGTGAAAGATACTTGATGCAAACCCAGAAACCTGTGCAAACCTTTATAAGCTGTAACAACAGTGGCTTTGGATGTTACATAGATAATATAAGCTGTCACTGTCATTTCTGCCGTGCACATTAAACAACCTCCTCTCCTGTGGGTTCTTGTATAGCAAGTGTAGTGGTGGGCACGATAAATGATGTGTCAACGGTGCAGAGCCACCACACATCCTAAGATTCTCTATGTGGCTCCTCTCATTATGAATTTCACAGCACAAAAGTGAGACAAACTTTGTCTTTCACCCTTTTTGTGAGACAGCAGAATGTGACAGGGAAGAGCAGCTTGCAGTAATGTACTGTAGAACCAAACAATGACTGTGTTCCAGGTCGTTAGATGAACACGTTGAATGTTTGATGCTCATTAGAACAGTATGGACACACTGTTGCCTGTTAAGTATGAGTATATTAAAAATCTGAGGAAACAAAATCAGCGCTGTTAAAACTTCCATTTCCAGATGGTTTATCAGACTGTCTGATCCTCTCTGACTCACTGCATTTTGATTACAGATATCTGCACATTTTCTGTATTTAATTTCAGAAACTTGTCCTGACAGCTGAATATATTTAGCTGGATTAAACTCAGTACAACAGCAATTTCTGCTGTGTCAGTAAGGAAGAGGAAACCAGTAAGCACCAAACTCTTTACTTCCCAGATCTTCAATGGGCCACACCTCTGATCCGCATCAGTTAATTGTTGCTTATCTTCTTCCTCATTGATCATCATCAAATCTTTTTGACATCACAGATGACATTAATCAAAACATGTCTGTAGTTTACACAAGATCATTATTTTCTCATTTTACTGTGGAAAGCAGCTTCAAATTCTAGTTTGGAAAAAAGTAATTTGGACTTAGAGAATATCAAACAAGCTGCTAACAATGGAGAAGAAGAAGTGGATAAAACGGGCTGCAGAGCTGGACCATTGTTCTGTTCAAACTCTTTTTACATTATGTACTTTTTGCTGTTTGTTTCCTTGTATCTTTTCTTTTACACACTACCTTTCCCCAGTCACGGCTGGTTTTGCCCATGAAAATCACTGTAATTTGTGCCATTAGGTGTCCTTTCCTAGAAGCATCTTGATGCCACTCTGAATTCCCGGCTGTCAGAAATACCTGCATTCTCAGCATGAATATATGAGTCACCCTCATCCTCTCAGGGTACAGAGAAAGGTGCACACAAGAATATCTCCAGCTCTCCTGAAGCTGAAACTGCCAGAACATTTGGGAACTGCTGAATGGAATGTCTCAAACTGGGGCCGTGCACACTAGAACGCAAGATTAGAATCTTTAAACAATGATTTAAAAATTGTTTTGGTTGCTTTTTTCTTGTCTCAGCATGAAACGATGAATCAAGGCAATCCTTGGTCAGAAAGTTCATAGTGGGAGACAGACAGTGGAACACAGTGAAATGGTGTGAGAAGCTTACTGGCAGTGATGGCCGTGCCAGATGGGAGAGAGAAGAACTGCCCAGGAGAGGCGCCAGTAAGCAAAGACAAGTGTGCCAGCCCAACTGTGTCTAACAGGCGGTCCAGCAATTTAATCAAACCCAACACTGAAACCACACTAGTGCCAGATGCAATTCAAATCCTAATATAACTCAAATGCCAATTAGTTTTATATAGATCTTCCGCCACACCCTCTGTAAGATGTACGAATTTCTGCTCCTTATCATTTATGGAATAAAATGAATCTTTACAGGACGAGAGAGGTGACATGTGACAGATTTAACAATTATAAGATACAGGATGAGGGCGTCTAGACAGAAAGCTGATCTGGAGATGCACACAGAGAAAAAAAATACTAATTCACTCTCTCCACTGTGCTATATTTACACAGCAGGCACTGGTTACATTATGTGGGAGGTTTCAGCAACTGTCCTTCACTTACTATGAAGCGTTCTTGCACTTGCATTTGCTACCCAGATGCAAATATTCTGCTAACACCCAAGCACACAGATGTTTGTCTTGTGAACCTATTCCCTTATCTCAAATGCGGGCCCAACCTAAAGCCACTGCTTATCGCACTTCTTTTCCTTTTTAAGTTTGAATGTCTGCACTTTTCCTGCACACATCTAAAAACAGCAAAGAAAACAAGCACTTACTAATAATAATACTGTTTCTCAGCACGTCACCCTCTCCCCTTCAGGCAGCTGATGAAATTATCCTGTGGCTCTATGGGGGATAAAGGGACAATCCAGTAGTAGAGGGGGCAGCTACTCTGAGCACAACTGGAAATACCTTGATTTAGAAGTGTGAGATTTTCATCAGCGTGATACGATTCAGTGGGGGTGTTGGGGTAATAGTAGGGCCTAGGAGTCTCTCCAGTTGACAGAAAGGACACACTGCTTGTCAGCAAAGTCATCTTTTCCGTGCAGAACATTTGCGCTGATTTCATGCTGCACTGTAAGCAGGCCATTAATCTAAACCAGGACCACTCCTTATCGTGCAGAGCGACAGGCACCCTCACACTGTGTACACAGAATGAAAAATAGATATCTGATTTCTTTTTTTCCTGCGCTGCATTTGTCTCTACGTCTGCCTCTTATTGCACCGTATTCATAAAACCACACCCTCTTTCTGCTTTTAGGAGGTCATTTAAAATTGACGTGGTTTTTCATCCAGGTCTCTCGAGCAGTGAAACACAGGAATACCTATTCTCAAAATAGAATCACGCCTCTTGACCCCCTTTTTTTGTAGCACCGCAGCCTCTGTGTTGGATCGATGCACAGTGGTGCTGATGCTGTGGCATTTCCACAAGGAGATGGATGTTGTGAGGTCTATAAGGCAACATAGTGACATTTACATAACGAAGAATGGATGCTGTTGGACCTGGGAGGGAAGGAGCAGCAGCACAGCAGTTATCACCCCATCCTCACTGATACTCCTTGACAGTCATTTTGCCCCCTCCTGCTGTGGTACAGAGATGGTACATGAAATATTTTCTTTACACCATCAGCAATTCCGGTCAGCATAGGAACCAAGGTGATGCCACGTGTCAATGCACTGCGAGCAGAAGTAGGGGGAGGTTAATGAATAGATTTAAATGAAGATTAATATATTTTTGTCAGTCAGAGTAGCTCAGATGTAAGCTTGCCTGCTGCCATGTGCACGTAAGTATTTATAAAAGAGGACAGGATGTACAGAGGAATTCTGAACGAAGCAGAACTGAAAGCTGAGCCAGCCAATCTTGAGGTTATTCAATCGAAAATGATTACTAGCATATTAAGAGTACCACATTGAATGTGGGCCAAAGTGTGCTGCCCACAGAAAATGTTTCAAAGCTCAGGAAATTATTACTAAAATGTACTGTTATATGTCAGAGTGACCTGCTGCAGACTGCTTCAGAAATTGGCAGTAAAATAATCATTTATTTTATCTCATCAACTATTAGGGGTCAAAATTATCTTCATCTTAATGCTCAAAATTCACCTATATCAAATTTAAATTCATTGGTTACATAGATTTTGATTGCATAGTTAAATGTTTCTTAAAATGTGCTGAGATCTAAAAGCAATGAGTCCTGATAAAACTGTAATCGATTTGATGCATTATACACCCAAACATTTTTTAAATTGGAAACCATTCGGTTACTTTTGGGCAGCTAGAGCATCTGTCTTATTTACTGATCTCAGATTTCTTTTCGGTCATATGTGGGAGTTTATTGGAAGGTGTAACCACTATGAAATCCCTCATACTGCTTCTCATTGAAGACTATATTGGATATAAATGGATAGGGTGTCAGGTTAGTCATTGACTGGTAGAATTATCAGCTCTTGGTATTAGATGAGTCTGTATTTTAATGCTTATGGAAGAATGAAAGTGGAATAAAAGGGCGTCACACCACTGTACAGACACTCAAGTGTGAAAAATATCAAATCTGACAGGTCTTGTTACAAACACAGAAAATTAAATTCTTTATTTCTTTACTTTGCTTGGCAGATGCTTTTTTCCAAAGTGACTTAAAAGGAGCTAGCGCTGAGTGTCTGGCTCAAGGACACACCTGGTAGGGGATGGACTAAGAATCAGACAGGGTTTCGAACCTGCGACCTTCTGCATCCCAGTCTGACGCCTAACCCATTGTATTGTATTGTACCCAATGTTTAAAACACGCAATAAAAAAAACAACTGTAATTCATTACTGATAGGACATCCCAGTAACTCATTAAAAAGCCTCCAGTTAATCCAGAATGCCTGATGCTGAATTGTAACTGGACTTAACAGTATTACTTCTACATTAGCTTCTCTCCATTGGCTTCCTGTTAAATCTGGAATAGACTTTAAAATCCTTCTCCCCACATATATCAAAGACCTGATGTATTATTATCCCAGCAGATCACTTTGCTGGTTGAGTGCTGGTCTACTTGTGGTTCCTAGAGTTTCCAAATGTAGAATGGGAGGCAGCGCCTTTAGTTAGCTGTTTGATAAAGCTTATAGTTAGAGATGGATCAGGTAACTGAACCAACTCTTAGTTCTGCTGCTATAGATTTAGTCTGCTGGGGGACTCTAAATCTCACTGAGCTCCTCTCCTCCTTCTCTCTCCCTCTCTCTCTCTCATACCATGACATCATTACATGTTGTTAACATTGTGTCTCCTCTAGTTGTGCTTCGTCCTTCTGTCTCTCTTTCTCTCTGTACCTTTCTGCAGGTGTCCTTGACCTTGGAGTTGTGAGATTTCACCCTGTGGCCGCTGGTCCTACCAACCTGCCCAGTGCTTCGTCTGCTGCTCCTTGTTGTATTGATCTCTGTTACCTGCTGTTCTTTTCTCTCTCCTCTGTCCACTAACCCTAACCGGTCGAGGCAGATGGCCGTCCACCCTGAGCCTGGTTCTGCTGGAGGTTTCTTCCTCTTAAAGGGAATTTTTCCTCTCCACTGTTGCCTAGTGGTTGCTCAAATGGGACTGTTGGGTTTTCTGCATTATTTTGTTTATATATACACAAGGTCCTAAACCTTGCTATGTAAAGTGCCCTGAAATGACACTCGTTATGAATTTGCCCTATACAAATAAAGATGAATTGAATTGAATTTAAAAAGCATACCACCTAGAAATCACTAAATAGATAGGAATTAATGATAGTGAGGAATTAAATGTCTTTCTCCAACTGGCACCTGCCTTTTGGGTACCTTGGTACTTGGGTATACATGTGGAGGTGGATGTTTCTATGGTAACACTAGTGGCTAGTGTTACCGTTGCTGTAGCTGCCGTGACATTCTTCAAGAAATCCACTTAGGTTGAGAGGCTAACAGAGACTCTGTAGCCTAAAACAGATGGCCAATCATGGACTCCGAACAGTCGGGCATCACAGTGTATGCCATACACTTTAAAAAAAAACCTGTTGGCCTGGATATCGACCAGCATGCCAAAACACATTCATCTCAAGCTTTGGGCCTCTGACTACACCTTTTAAAAAGCATAATATGACGCTTTTAATCATGTGTTCATGATTTCCAGGCAGAATGGACTGTGGTGTGGCAAATTGAATTATTCATATCATATCAACTCTAAAACGTGCTGCACGCTACATCATTATCATTTTTTTAAATCAAATGATTACAATGAGCTCATAATGTGTTAATAATTTCTTGTGAGTGCATCCACTAAGAAAAGCTATATCCCAACAATAGAACCGTCTGTGCAATCTACCATTCTATTCTAATTAGTCCACTGGATTATAATACACTGTCTTTTCTGGCTGAGGTTTTAACACATCACTGAGTCCAGTGAGTTGTTTTTTTATTTTTTTTTTTTTATCATTCAGTGGTCTCATCAGCTCAATATTGCACTAAGCTTCTAAAGCAGCACAGCAGGGAGATTTCTTTTTTTCCACAAATTGAAAAACCCTAATCTGTGCCAGAGAGAATTTCCATATCTGCTACTCTGTTGATTCAGAAACTGCTTGCCCTGAATCTGAACTGGCCAGTGAGTGTAAGATTCTAAAAAACTGCTAGAGTTCAAGGAGGCATCTTGCTATGATGCTGAACTTCAGTCTAACTAAACTTAACATCAGTGCCTGTGTTTGCTATCTGTTTGAGGCCCATCTGGCCAGAGCGTTAAGTAATCTAAATTATTTGTGGACACCCATTTACATGTTTGTCTTTCACTGAAACATTTTTTGCTTGGGTGGATATGAACACAAGTACAAACACAGCACACGATTACAGAGACTGTTCTCAAATACCAACCTAAAACACTTCAAAACAATATTCTCAGCTGGAACCCGTGATGTTTTTCATGAGATTAAGATTTAAGGTTTCCTTTTAGCCTTTGAAATCCTGTCAAAGAAACTGATGTCTAAAACACACAGACCTTGTACCTGTAGTCATGCTCCATAAATCACAATGTGCCAGTCTCCAGTTTCTGAAGAAATCACCTCACTGGGCTGGGAACATCTGGATTTCGAAGCCTTCAAACAACAGTGCTGAGACTGCATTGAGCGGTCTATTGTGAAGCTGTTTCTCTTGTGCCATATGACACATAACATCTGCAAGTCATCTGACACATTGCAGAATTATCTCCCTCTCTCTCCAGAGATGAGTTGTGCCCTGAAGACAAACTGCAGTGATGAATCTCCATAATAGGCTCCCTGTTCCACAGTTGCTGCAAAAGTAGGGGCCCTGTTTTCAAGGCAAGCAAAAGTTGCTCGATCTGTTTTGGGTAAAGCAGTTTTCAAACATGGAGTAGGGCACCTCAGCAAAATCACGCCTGTTTTTTAACCAAAAGAAGAATTTAAAATTAGATTTAAACAAACTGTTCCCACAGGGAGTTTTCCAGCAGGGTTTCTGTGACACCAGGCTGCTATTAGTAGTTAATGTTAAGAACAAGATCTGACATATTGGTAACTAAAGGAACGAAGATGGTTCAGTCGCATGGGCCAGTCAATAGTTTAACACTATTCCACTGACCTGTGGGTAAGGAATGGGCCAAAATACACCCCAAAATACAAACAAAGGCAATGACAAAGACAGAATAACAGGATTGAAACAAAAGTAAAATCTAATTTGCAAATAAGTAGTATTGTGGAAGGAAATGCATTTAACACCTTTGGTTTACAATATGTGAACTGTAAATCTAATGCATTACTGAATGGACACATGACTTGTGTTAAAAAAAAGCTCCACAGGATACCTGGAAACAATAAATATGTTTGTTTACAGTTCTTTACAGTTATAAGATAGACGTTGTGGCCTAAACATGAACATAAAATAGAATTTATTAAAACATTATCTCACTTGAACTGCGTCTTGCACAAACTAACACATATTTCATTTGGTGAAATGCTAAATCTGCTTCTGGCAACTAAACAGAACTTTTTTATGTTTTAATGAATATGTGACTCTAAGAAAAATAGAAGGAAAGAAAAGACTAGTTTTAAAGAATGTGTGTGCAAACCTTTAACCTTTATTGTCTTACATTAACATTTTCAATATTTCACTAAGTTAAAGCACAATTCTGGATGTTTTTCTTAATATTAAAACAAATGTTTTAGTCAAAAAAAAACAATTATATCACATAGAACACACATTTGTCCTGCACTTACCCATCATACTCGTGGCCTCTGACTTTTACTTATCTGCTTTAACTCAACACATCGCATTGCTAATGAACAATCCATGCAGCAATTAGTTTTCATTCAGAATAAGTTCCACGTTCAAGTAAAAGGGTTCAAATTTGGTTTTAATCTAGTTAAAGGGTTATGTTCTGTTGCCTGTAACAGGCCCCAACAAATTACATTTAATGAGTTGCAATAGGAATTTATGTTTTCTGGCAACATTTTGTGGGATTGAATGTGATGTTCCTTTAGTTCAGGGAAGTTGTAGAAGAGGAGGCCAGATAGGACAGCAGGGTATAATAAACAAGATTTTCTATTAAAAGCTATTTGCTGAGTGATTTTCATTTTTTCCCCTCAACAAA
The DNA here is from genome assembly GCA_032359275.1 of Microctenopoma steveboyesi. NCBI lineage: Eukaryota > Metazoa > Chordata > Actinopteri > Anabantiformes > Anabantidae > Microctenopoma > Microctenopoma steveboyesi. Next base: position 19,220,122 of record JAUMHF010000019.1, on the reverse strand, counting down.
TTGGGTTAGTAAAAAAATATTTTTGTAAGTTGCATTAAAAGTCAGTGTGCCAGTTTCAAACTTTATAGTTTACTCTGAACTGATATATGCCCAAGTAGTTCCTTCTATAAATGCTTGTTTGGTCAGTTTTCGATTCAAAATGTAGTCCAGATATTGTTGTGCCACTGAACACACTCCAAAAACAAGTGTTTTGGTTCAACAAAGAACATCAATGCAGCAGTTTGTGTAAGGCTTTTTCAATAATAAGAACATTTGGTGTGGTTAAGTTGAAACAAGTAAGGAGAAGTAGATTTTCTGCAAAAATGAAAATTATTATTATTTACCCAACGCTTGATTCAGGATAGAAGCAAAGAAAGTTTTGTCCTCTAAGTTGCTCTATTAGTTTTTTTAATATATAGAATTAATTTCTATGTCTGTCTAAACTTAATTACTACATTTTATGTACATTTAATATAACCTTTGCTCAAACTTACAAGTAAACAGTTCTAACCAAAAGTATATTGGAATACAATGGTCAATTAATTTGTGTTCGTTCTCCAGCTAGTTACCTGCTGTTTTCACAGATGGACTTGATCAGACATTACGAAGACTTCTGTTTAATGTCATGTCCAACTGCGAGATATTCTTATTCTCACAACACCAAGCAATGTTTCGATGGCTTCAGAGTTGAAACACATATATACATATGTGGGATTTCATTAACTTAAATCTACGGTCCTTATAACAACTGATAAACAGCTGCTCAGTAAGTTGATAACATCTGAACCAGGTCAGTGTGATCGAGTTGTGTATAGCTCCATTCGAGGCAACTTTTACTAAGTCACTGCATGGCTGCTCAAAATACATCATAGCAATATGACACATTTATCGAATGTGCATCAAATCAATGTAAGACGTAAAGTGACACGTGCCAAATTGTTGGGACGTACATACAGATTTTCTGATATGGACTCCTGAGTGTGAAGGGCCCTCTGCATCACTTCAGAGCTGCTCTATCAGCAGCTATCAGGCCAGTGTGATGAGCTCCTGGTGTGTGAGGGTAATGTGTGCCATGGCGCCAATGTCCTTTCATTTCTCATTTCACTTTATAGCTCTCTACATGTTGGCTGAGCGTGATGAAGTTTGGTTTTCATTCCTCCCTCTGCCCCACTCCAATCTGTCTCAGTCAGGGAGAACAACATGTCCTGCCTGTTAAGTTTCTGGATAAAACATCTCTGCTGGTGCATTTTAATTGCTCCACTGTAGTTTGGACAAGCTTAATTTCAAGTGTGTTGTGTATTAAACACAATGCATACAGTAGATTCAAAAAGCAAATGCTTACAGCATCGGTGTCAGTTAAAACTACAAGAAAAGGTGAAGAATTTTTGTTTTAATGTGCCCTACCCAAGAAGTCTTGACCAAACAGAGACATAAAAAAGGGTTTTTACCCAGTTATTCTTGTTGCTGAAGCCTCCCTCTGGAACTCCTGTTCATATTTGCTTGGGTTAAAGATTGTGGAGAATAATGATCTTGTTTTCCACTTGTGTAACTCTGCTGATACAACCTTCTCTGCAAACTCCCAAAGCTTTTCCCTCCTGACAGAGAAACACTCCCAAATGTAATTATATTTACAGTATGGAATGACATGCGCAGGTACTTACAGTTTTCTATTTGCATTCACACAGCCAATCACATAGTCTATACATACACTCATGTGTGGATTAACAACAGGTATAGCTTGCTTTTAAAGCAGAGTCTTAAAGCAGAAGCATACAACCAAGCAGTAACCATGTGCTAAATGATGTGCTTTCAGTCGCTGGCCTACCAACATGGCTGCAAAAAATAAAAATCTGGTTTGTCCAGTGACCTGACACTAGATCTGAGAGGTGCTGCTAAGAGTGCAGCTTTCACACTAAACTACAGTAATAATAGGCCTACTAGCCAATAAACCAATCAGAGAATAGGGGTGGGCCTTGGGTCTTGGCCAAACAGATTGATACAGATTGCAGTAGTCGCTCCATGTGCTTTGGGTTTCCCATTCTGGCAACGCAAACCGTAAGTTATAGACAGCAAGTTTTTCAAAAAGATATAAGGAATAAATGGTGCTGGGTTGGGACGCTGGTGCCAAAAGCTCCAGGAGCCAGCTTCTGCATTTTGTGCACATGGAGGCTACTATATGGAACTGAAGGGAAAAAAAGTGCTGTAACAACACAAATTAGACCCTAGTCATAAAACAGCAGTCCAAGCAATGCAACACACCTCACGTCAGATATACCTCAATGAACAATTTTTTGCTGAGCTTGACCTGTCATTGCTCATCCACTCATCACTTAATGTAAGAAATTAGTGGAAGATAAACCCTCGCGCAGCTGTCCACCTCCGGCAACGTGAGGTATCTCAAGAGCCCTGCTGTTCTGTACAAATATACTACTGTAATATAGGCTTAATATGTAGGAACATCCTACCACTTATACAATCCACAGAATCGTTTGTTGAAGTTTTTTATTTTTTCTATAAATCTGTGAGGTCCTGACCTTGCAAAGAATGGAGTAAGAAGTGTTTTTGTTGTAATTTGGTACACTTAAGGTTTCTCAGGATTTTTGAGAACAAATTTGAATCAAATAAACTAGGAACACAAAGCATATGAATGGTATTATTTTAGTTTAAAATGTGAACACCTGGCTAACGATAGGGTTTGTTGTGGTAGGCATGATGTGATTGTGCAGGGATGAAATCAAAATCCAAGGTCAAACTGCGAGAATGGACAGAAAGTTTTTGAAGTGCTCATTGATATTCAGTACAGTCCCAAAAACATACTGCGCCGCTAATGGAAATGGTGTAATATGATCAAAATCTCCAGAACTAAACAGATGCTTTGAAGACATTGTTTCTTTTTTGCAAGGTCAAGAATCTATTTAGAACCTCAACTAAGTGAATCTTCAGCAAATGAAAACAACGTGACATGGTTAGAGATCAATAAAGATCTACAGGAATCTATGAACCTTTAATCTTTTATCAGAATATTATAATTTTCAAACTCCAGCAACAACTTCATTGGAATGTACTATTTAGCCAGTTTTGATAGATGTGGTTTGCTTAGAAGGCAAACACGAGCACACACCTTCCCACATACATCCTGTTTCAACAGGAAAATGAGATTGCCAGTGACAACTGCTGTGACGTTGCAGCCTGCTAGCAGGTGCTTCGGGCTCTTTGCCCAAATTCTGAACTGGCCACGGAGGAATATCTGTCAGTCCCAGTTACTGCCGCTGCTATCTAGCTCTGACACACTCAGTGTATTTGGGAGCTCAGCAGAAAAAGTGTATGTGGATGTGTGCAAAAGAGAGAGAGAGAGAGAGAGAGAGAGAGAGAGAGAGAGAGAGATATCTGACTGTCGGGAAGGGGATACAGACCACGCAACAAGAACATATAGCCACTAGGGGAAGACCACCTTCTCTGAGTTTGTGTTGTGCAGATGCACACGGAAAATTATAAATTCGATTTTGCTCCTATATCAATACAAAACACATATATACAATATATATATATATTATATATAGTATATTACATATCTATATCACTATAATGAGTGTTTCAGCCATTGTGTAGTTCAATTCAATTCAATGTTATTTATATAGCGCCATTTTACAACAAAAGTTATCTCAAGGCACTTTACAGTGTGAGGTTTAAGACCCTCCACATTATATCAATATATACAGAGAAAACCCAACAGTCCCACTTGAGCGAGCAACAGTGGAGAGGAAAAAGTCCCTTTAAGAGGAAGAAATCTCCAGCAGAACCAGGCTCAGGGTGGGCGGCCGTCTGTCTCGACCGGTTGGGGTTAGTGGACAGAGGAGAGAGAGAAAAGAACAGCAGGTAACAC
>JAUMHF010000019.1:19194846-19213008 GCA_032359275.1 Microctenopoma steveboyesi | reverse complement strand
TGATACAATAAACAAATGTATGTGGTACTTACATACATCTAAAACTTCAAAACGGGTCGGTTTCGACCCTAACACAAAAATACCAAAACTTAAATTGCTCCCTCTTGCTATTATCTGTGCATTGGGAAGCCTTTTTTCATCTGCTCATCTGGGAAGTTACAAAATAAAGAATTTAATAATCCAAAAAATGATTACAGAAAGACAGACTGAAAACCACTCCTGAGGAGGGAAAACCCAGTAACATAAAACAGTAACAAACAAACAAACAACTAAAACCCATGGGGACCCAAGAATAGACCAAATAGGGAAATAACTGAACTAACCGAATTAATTAGCGACAACACAAACTCCGTGCAAACCAAATAATTTACTGTGCCAAACAAGTACAGAGGATACACGTGACCAGAGCAAAGTTGACAGTGGAGCAGGTGCCAAAAGCAGGAACACAGAAATACACAGGACGAGAGAACACAGTAGTACACATGGAGAACACGGGGAGGTGATCTTACTGAAGGAACAGGGTTAATATGGGTTGCTTGAAGGCTAACAGCTGAGGTTGATGAGAGCATAGGCCAGAGATAATCAGGGTGCTGGGAATCGTAGTCCATAAAACCAGGAAGTCCAGAGGGTGACAAGGGGATGGTGGGTAATATAGTCAAATTCAACCAGAACACATAATCATCAGGACACGGACAGTGGATACAGAAACCGATCAAACAGAAGTACAGAAAAGCCAAAATCACATAAAACCTTAACTTAAAGTAGACCAACCGTGACACAAAGCATATGGCTGAGAACGCATGGTGATCTTTTTTCCATCTAATAGTAATTATTTTAAAAAAGAGAGGACAGAGGCGGATCACAGTTTAGAAATGAGGAGTGCTTTAGTGAAAATGAGCATGCTGTGTTAAGTTTACTGACACTGCATTACAGAATTGTTGGCCACTCAAGGCTACACAATTAAAAAAAGCCTCTTGCTACCATGTGTGAAATTAACTTGTATAGCATTAATCAAAATATATGGGCTTCTGGGCAGTTGCACACTAATGCAAATGCATTTATACAGATTCATGATTATGCACATGTGCTAAAATGTGCATTTAAAAGAGATGCATATCTGCATGTACAGAGAAGATTGCAGTAGGTTAGACCAACTATAATGTGACATTCTTCCCTGAGCGCTCACTGCTCCCCCCAAGGGGCGATGGGTCAAATACAGAGGCCAAATTTTGTTGTAACATGTAAAAATGTCTTCAATCACAATAAAGCGGATTCTTCTTCTTCTGTTGTATACTGCAAAATGCTAAAATAACACAACCATCCCTCTCGTTCATCAGCTGCCTGAATTAGCACATGATTTCTACACTGTCCTAACAGTGTCCAGCCTAAACGAGGTGAGTGGAGCGCCCACTTCACCAGTCGGACACATAAAATGGAGACGTTAATGGACTGACGAGCAACATAAATCTACCACCCGAGCCTCCAGTGCTTGCGCTAGCTGTCCAGTGTAAGGAGAGGACAAGGAAGCCCCCGGTGAGGTTCATACAGTATCTCTGGCATCTAATTATACTGACTATAAGTACAAATGATATCACATAGTACACATAGAAAAAGGGAAAATATGATTATTTCTCCATTCATATGATGAGTGTTACACTAAGGCATGCTGTGTGTGCTTTTTGAAATAATATTTTCCGTGACATTTCTGCATTATTAAATAGGGCAGCAGCTTGTGTGAGCCTCGCTCTGTGATTTTCTGCATTTCAGAGTCAGAACCATTTTTCAAGCTATTCATTTTTATCATTTGTATAAGTGCTTGATTTAAATTATCAAATTTAATTAGCTGTGCTAATGTGTACTGCATATTGTGACATGCCTTTGTGTTCCCTGCCACTCAAAACTCATAAAAAGAACTTATACATAAAATAAATCCAAAGCTGTGACTCAAAATGTTATGCAAAGTCTAACAATAATGTACCTGGAAAAATATAAAGGGTGTAATCATCCACCCAGAAAAATACCCAGCTTATGGTCAACAGGTCTGCAGGTACTGCAGTTGAAGAGGTGCTTCTCATCCAATGTTCTGAGCAGAGCAGAGCAGGAGACACAATTCCCATTTTTATGGAAATTCAAATGAGATTCATCATTTTAAAAGTGAATCATTAAAGCTCTTATATGACCGATGACAGACATTAAGAAGAAATTAGGATACCGTTCAACCAAATGCAGGTAGCATAAGTACTTTGTTGACAATATGTGATTAGAGCGGACGTTCTTAGTGAAAGACTCTGAAGGTAAAGAGTTGGAGCACTTCCACATAACAGTGACCTTTTTTTTCATTGGCAGTTGTTACAGCACAGTGGAGTCCAATCATACCGTAGTGTGAGAGGGTTTTTTTCAAACAGTCATAATGCCAGCTGATTTCTCCGATGAACTGCTCCCTCGTTCCTTAAAGAGGCAGTAAGCTGAAAAACATTGGTATTTGGATGGTCTTCAATCCTGGCTATCCAAAAAATAAACACATGAAACAAACTTGGTACCTAATGCTGTGTGGCAACAGCAGCAACCTCTGCGCCACCGTGCTGCCCGGAAGCCACCATATAAATTACAAACATGCATTGTACCAGGTCTAGCTATCAGCTGATTTCCACGTGCAGTCCTTGGCCAAGCATAATCAGACAGAAGTGCTCTTTTTTTTTTACTGCTCTGCCTTTTTTGGCAGGTTCACACCCAGCACCAGTAACAGTTCGCTGATAAGGTCACAGCTATCACACATAATTATAATATAACAAGCCCCTGAATAAAAGAAGCCTCAAGTAACCTTTCTCCTTGTGTCATGTATATCCTTGTGCATCCAACAAACAGTCCCGAAAAAGCAACAGTTGTATTTATGAACTCGGTTGTCAGGAAAGATATTTACCGAGAGGGCACAGAGTTCAGTTTAAAAACACGACTTGTGCGCACGGCAATGACAGCGACTTGCCTCATGCGGGAACAGGACTAAAAAACACATAAGCTTTCTGGCAGCAATTTTGGCATCAGACTCATGAGCTACACCTGGTGCTACAGCTGCAATGAGCAGCGCAGCGATTAGTGTTTGGCTCCTGAGCGAGTGAGAAGTGCAGATTTGATATTAATGTACAGGGTTTCCCTCCTAAGGTACTAGAAAGACTTATATAGAGAGAGACCAATATAAATGTGGAGGAGTAAAGCACATGTATTGTTGATGTGTTTACTGATTGCACCTAAACCTCATCACTCGATAATCACTCTGAGTTTGTGACAAAGCGCTCACATGGATAATACTGTAGAAATCTGTATCTGTGTCTTATTCTATCGTACTGTGCAGTAAACACCAGATTCTCTTGGATCTTGGTGTATAGACATAATGTATTTTAGGACTGCCAGTAACATGTTATGTTATGCATTTTACATTTGTAGTTCACCTATGGAACTGCTGGGTGTAATAAAAATCTAATTTGGTTGTTTACCATCCTTAAAACATGCTGTTTTTCAAGTTTGTCTGCAAATTAACTTTTTTTCAAAGAGCCTATTATTGCAGCCAAGGTTTCATATTCAATCATGCCCAACCTTGGCATGTGAAATCTCTAAGCACGTGTGTATGGGTTATGAAAAGAGTTTTTCCAAAGTGCAACTTCCTGTGTTAATGAGACCTTGGACGCCCACATGCACATTTTCAATAATTCTTGCTGATTAGACCTCTGCTCAGGCCTGCTTAAGTTTCCAGAGTCCCTTTAATTCCTCAACGTATTCATGTTTCTATTCAACGATGCAGGGTGAATTCATGAAAAGACTAAATAAAATGGATATGACTACATCATAAATGACCAGTAATAGGCTATTAAGGTCATTTTTATCAGAGGAAGCAACATGACGAAGCTGGAAATTATGTTTTAGAGGAAACATAATTGCAATCAGATTATGTCTTTATGAATTAAATGAGGAAATGTTGTTAATCTGTAAATTTGACAAGTTTCCATTTATGACATTCATCTAATCAGTTAATCAGTGCTGTCAATTGTTTCGTCTATCTGCTTGTAGTGAAAATTATGTCCATTAATCACAGCACTTATAGTTAAGAAAATAAAATCAGAAATAAAGTGTTTCCTTGCATTGCTTTGTTGCCTAAACAGACACTTACAGTACATAAAGGATTATGGATGCTTATTTAGGTTTCCAGTGGGATATTATGCACTTTGTGCACCATGCATCCCAAACGTGACCTGAGTGACCGTTCTTGCAAAAGTACTTCTCATAGAAATGTTAATGGCACAGCCAAAATGTGATTCTCACAGACGTTCGCCCTGCTTCTATCAAAGGGCTGCGTTGTTTGTTTGAGTGTGAGCTTAGAACTATTATCACACTGGACCCAGGACAATAGCTTCTTCTAAAGGATGTAGGTAAAAAATAAATAAATAAATAAAAAATAAAGGATGTAGGTGTATTTGGGAGCAGACCAGTTAACCCTGAACAGAAACAGCACCACAGTATGATGTGTTTTGTTTCATCGGCAGACACGGTTCAGATCTGACCAGAAAAACCTTTTGTCGCATGCCACAGACTGATTTTGTAGAAAAGTTGTGAGATTCTTATCACATGCAACAGAGACAGCATCCTCCTGGCTGGGTCATCCGTTTGATGGAATGGCCTGATCAGAACAGTGATGGTGGTGATGCTTTCTACATAGTAACACTCTGAACGGCTCTCAGAGAGATAAAGCCATTGAAATCCTTTTTGCACCTTAAGTTGTTTCTTTCCACCTATTTTGAAATCATGTTTTTAGCTGATACTAGTGGAATCCTCAAGGGACTGTGGCTTTTATTGTATAAGTAAAAGTAATCAAAACTGTTACACTTGATGTCAGGTGCACCAATTAACCTAGTGCAATCACAAATCTATTAATGAAATAGTAAAATGTAATAATTAAACAAATGCTACTTTCACTTTGATGTTTAGGTTATAATGCATCATTTTCAGCTTAATTAATGACTTTCTGTGGGCACCACCTGCTTTGAAAACAACAAAGCCATTTAAAGTAAGGCCACTAAAACGCTGTTGTTTTTTTATGTCAAAATGCCACAAGAAGAAATGGCTCTCAGCACCTTGTTCTCCCCAGGTCCCACAGTATTGCACCTTATCAAATGCAGCCTGTGGCTGTATTTTACTTTTCAGGTTTCCCTTTTTACATAACCTTCAATACATTGTTATTGTTCTTGTAATCTGTGCTGTGACCTTTTGATATATCGCTCTACAATTGAAAAGATGTGTGAGTAACAACAAATTAAGTGTGTGGGTGAGTGGGAGATAGACCATATGACCATATGTGTCTAAATCTCTGTAGTGATATAATGATTCCTACTAAGTTTTAAAAAAGCCTATGCTGGGTTAGACAATTTCTTCTAATAATAGCAGCTATTATATGTCCTGTTCGATAAAGAATCCACAAGAATCTTATTTCATCATCTCTCTCACACAAGTCTGAAAGATATCCTTCACTGTTTGCTTAAAGTTTAATCAGTGAGAATTAAGAATTTGATCCCATTTGGTGTGTGAAAGGAGTTTCAGTAACTCTTCCTCATATTAGCCAAGAACATTTCTAGAAAGGAATAAGCCATCATAAACATATGAGGTTTGAGTTAAGCATGTGGGGGAGTATACAACTAATATCTTTAACATCTGGTGAACTCTCAGAAGCATAACGCAACAGTAAAAGCTGAGAGTCTGATCCAGTCGGGGATGATGAAACGGACAATAGTTAGTGAGCTGCAGATTGTTCATTCTCTCCTCTAGAGCACATGGTGCTTCTATTTAGTGATTTATTTTGTTTTAAATGATGGAGAAAATTGCTTTATGAGATCCCCTCATGTTAAATATGTGTTTGTTAAAATGTGCTGCTGAACCGATGCCAGGTAAAAGTATCTGTTTATGATCAAGCTTCAATCATATTTCCATTTATGAACCATCTGTACACCAGTCTCCACCAGGTACGTCTTGCTCTGTTTCCTACAACTTATCTTATGTTGTAATTGACATTATTTATTTAGATTTCACATTTTGTATCTAAATGATTGTTACCGCAGCAACTTTAAAACACTTCTCTTACCATGCATGAAATAAATAGTAGATCAGCTTTTAACAACCATTTGCTAGTGATCTGATTTTACTCCTGTTGCTTGAACGAGCAATGAACCCCCAGCTCCTAGAAAGCCTCTTTAATTATTCTCTTCATTTAAACTTTTTTTTCGTTCAGTCATTATACTTCATGAGATAGTAAATATTATCGTAAGTGAGTGAATTGGATGATTATACTGAGTGTAATTCATCTGGAGAGGACAGATGGACCACAGCTACAACTTTGATTTGATTATGATTTTCTTCTGTAAGGCTCAGCCTTAATATTTGAGTCCTTATGCTCCCTGCCTCTTGGCCTTTTCTAGCATGCACCTTAGACCTATAAATGTCTGGACCATTTTCAGTGTCAGTGTCATAGCTTGAGCTTTCCCAGCATCCAGTTGGTGAAAGTTAGGTGGACATGTCACCACTGCTACAAAATGAAATGGAGGCTCAAAGTGGGTAAAGTAAACTCTCTCTATCTCCCTCTGTCGTTAACTGATTGCCTGACCAAGATGTGACCTTGGATCAGAACACAGCATTGTTATCTATGTTATCTCTGTGAAACCCCCCCCAGTCAGACTCATTTCATCTCCAAGTCGATCTGCTTTTCTTTATAGAAAGATGAGTTGTTACAAATCTCCATCCACTCAACACATGTCTGTGGAAGATAATGATTCTTTGTGTGTGGCGGGCCCACTGTGCGAGAGCTGTTTGTTCTGTTGCTGTATAAGATGGTTAACATCAAAGATAAGAAATCGTGCACAGGAATGATTCATTTATTGAGGGGACTGTGAATAGCTTCTGATGTCCAGGTTTTAATAGTAGATTAGTGATGTGAAAAATGTTCACTTCAATTTGTTACTGGAAAAAAAAAACTTTTGGAACTTTGTTACCATAAAAAATATATTTACTCGTGCAGTGTTTTATTTTTAAATATTTGAAACTGTAGCTGAAAAATGTTCAGGCATTTGAGGTGATGTGATGGTGGTCTTTCTCTATCATTCTGGCTAAAGGCAGAGCTCATTGGAATTGCAAATGAGTTTGAGTTAGCCTTCCTGCTGCGTGCCAACAATTCTGACACCACAGATGGCTTTAACTTTTTGGTATTTTAATGGCCGTGATATGAAAAATTGGGATGGCAGTTTTCCCATTTCAAAAAGTCCTTAGCAAACTCCCGCCTCTTAGTTCAAAGATGGCCAGTGATGTGAACCCCTGTTTTCATACGCCAACACGATTAGCCTGCCAACTGCTGCCTAAACAGATCTACAGTAGAAAAGTGACTAGCTGGATAGCCACAGGCCTTATCCTTTATGCAAGGCGCAGCAATTGGTCACCTGCGCTGTTGAATCAGGTGACTGTCCTTCTGATGTGGGCCTGAAACTGGAAGGCAGGATTCTCCATTTGATGATGACACTGGAGGCTGCTGCGTGAGCAGTTCAGAGCTTTAGTGGCCAGGCAGAGCGTGCTGCTGACGCACCCCTGTCTAGTATAAAAAGGGAAACAAAACAATGAGCCCTCTAGCGAGCTGCTCCAAACTGTCAACAACACTGTGTGGAACTTAACGTGAATCTGTGACTCAACTTTTTATTAAAATCCAGCCCACGTGAACATGACTGTGAACAGCACAGTAGATTTACTGCAGTGTGAAGTCACATGCAGGTAGAAAATGGATCAACAGCAGGGATGTGATGTGGTCAATTCTCCTTCAAAATCAAAATGTTTGATTATACTTAGTATGTTTTAGCCACCTGCATTAAGAAGTTTCTATCAATGAGATGTAGCTACTTCACATTTGGACATCTACAATCTACCTGATACTGTTCTTCTCTTAAATATGTGAATGATGTTAATGAACATCCAAAGAATGTTTGTCACTAAAGACTGATGCATTATTTCTATGTATATATTGGAATATTGTATTTCAAAAAAAATCCTCCAGTGTATTGAGGCAGTCCACAGGCGACTCATTTTGACAGCACTCAGAGTTAGCAGTGTAGCCAACTGGTACATCATATAGATGCTCTTTTAAGTCTAATGCCTTTACAAAAATGTTAAGCAGTGTATAAAACTTATACATTTTGCAGTACTTAAGTCCAGAATGTTTTCAGATGTGTGAAATCCATTCAGAAGTCTTTTATGGAACATTTTTGTTGGCCTAAGTGGACGGAAGCCGGTCCTTTTTATCACGTTCTAATAAAAAGCCAGTAATTTAAAAAAAAAATGAAATCAATGCAAACAGTGCAGAAATACTCTATTAAACGTGTTTGGAATACAACTTCTCCCATCAACATTCAATTGGGCTTTTAAAGACTAAGAGTACCTCTTATCGTAAATAGAAAATCTGTTAGCAGAAAATCCATTAGAAAGGAAGAGCTTTTGACATGGACAAAAACTGATGAGCTTGACAAAAAAACTGAGCAGAGTGCAAATGAAGCAGAAAAACGTCAGGAGGAAATCTCGCTTTGTGTTGAGAGACATCTTATGGTAAATTAAATAGGTGACTTATTTTCAAAACAGGGGCTGATCTGCTTTCCTCCCCATCATTTATACAGAGGATGAAGTGACACTAAAGCATTGACCATGTTTGGTAATATGCAGGGGACTTTTGCACTTATGCATCATATTTGCTGTACAATATGGACATATTCCACATGGTAGATGCAAATATACAATATTTACTCTTATATATTTTGATTGATCACATCAAGTACGTGGCAAAGTGATCGCAGAGTGACATATTATATTCTATTATTATAAACACACATTACAATGCAGCAAATGCAGAATTCAAATGCTCCTCTTGCTATGTGATTTCACATCTACTCACCTGCACATCAATTAGCCGTCTTTAGAACTCGACTTAAACTTTTTTTTAGGTGGCTGTGATCATTTACTGTATCACCAGGTCTCAGCCCCCACTTTGTCTTCTTTTCAGCAGACGGCTGTTTTTAGCCATCACGTTTAAATAAATCCACACGGCGCCTGCCAAACAGATGACATAATTAGCCAATTAGAAAGTGAGACTAAAGTGTAGGAGAAAGTGTAACATGATGAATATTTCCCACGATAGTTAGTGGAGGCAGAAGTGTAATTAAACCAAACCGGTTAAACTAGTCAATTTTAGGCCAGAACTCAAAGAATGCTAATGTTCCTTCTACACAGGGCGTAGTATATGTAGGTCTTGGTTGTTAAAAGATTTGTAACAGATTCCATTTACTGATCAAAGCAGTTCTGTGCTTTTAATTTCTCTAAAGTATGAATAAAATAAAAGCTTTTCAGCTATGTGCTGTAGCGGTACACAGCGTTCCTAGAGAGGGGATTGATCTGAACTCTGCTTACAGCATCTTAGAATTTGCTGACAGTTGGTAAAATTACTGCCTGCGGATGATAGAAAAAAAGGAATGCATTCCTCCAAATTAATGCATGCATTGTTCATTTGACAATGATGGATTATGGGTCTGGAGTGATGAGGGTGTCTGACAATGGAATATTCAATACATTCCCACACTAAAATGGAACCTATTTTACTGTTTAACCCTGCAAAGAGGTCTCTCAGGAGGCTGATGTCATCGCGTGTGGTACAGAAAGTAACCAGTGTAAGTTTTTCTTCAGTTTTATACAACACAAAAAAACAACTTGTCGTGGCTCCCAAACGTATTCACTTTTTTAATAAAACAAATCATGTACTGAAACAAATAAATCAATCTAAGGCATGGCTTTCTAATGCATAAACAAAATATATATGAGCCACAATAATAAAATCCGATACATTTACATAATTTCTACAATAACACTGAGAATATCACCTAAAAGAAAAAAATAAATAACTGTTTCTCTCGCTGCATTATATAAGAACTCTTCCCCACACGACGGTTTCTGTGACACACATATCATGTTGTCTGCACATCCATAATGGACTATTAAAATGAATTTGAAGCAGCCTATTAACATGAGAGCGGACTGCTGCAGCCACTGTGTTTGAGTCAAATATGAGAGCAATCAAGAAGAACTACCTCTTCATCAATAAACCACTGCAATCTCATCCATCTCCAAGGGGCTATGATGGATAGACATGGACCGGTCTAATTAAAGGATAAATTATGGAATGGATTCAATTCATCACTATTCTGCCATTGCTATTAAATTCATAGTCAGTCCCATGTTTCCATATCTGGGTTGTGCTGCTTTTCGGGATCTATCAATCATAAATCAAGGGATAAAAAATAGTCTCACAAGGGGATCTTATGTAGTTTATCTGGGTCAGACTTCTGGTCCAATAATTTTCTGCTTTAGGTGGTTGATGATCCCCAGTGAACACAAGGCTGAGTCTTCTTGACTGGATGGGAACCCGATATGGCATTAGAACAAACATGATGAAGAAGGTTATTGAATGCTCTCACAGTCAGTGGCACACACACACACACACCTATGCACATACACATTGGCACAAAGACAAACAGGCATGTGTTTGTACAAACAAACAAATACACACAGGTCACTTGATGAAGAGTGAAGCCACTAGGACATCATTGAGTGGGTTTGCTGTGTCAGAGGCGCACACACACATGCACACAGTGAACATCACACAATGAGGTAGATTTTAAATGAGCACCTCAAGCCCTGGCTTCTGCATTATGGAGGATTTGTAGATGCTCAGATTGGGGTCAATCAACATTTTCTGGCCAATGAAAGGCAACGTGAATACAGCCAAGAAAATTAGACAGCTGGCAGCAGCGACTGTAACACATCCAAGGCCAGAGGTATTCAGAGCCCCTCTTTCCGTCAGCGACAACATGGTGATAGAGAGGTGAAGAACATAATGCCTGTCCGTCAAAGGACTCAAAAAAGTTAGTCAATAAATGCAAAAAAAGCCATCAGTTAGTCAATAAATGCAAAAAAAGCCATCAGTCCACATCCATTGCATATAAAACAATGAATTTACATACACATGTACTGTATGTATCTGTGTTTATGTGAATGTGTGTGTTCATCTGCATGTTGTGCACATGAGCAAGAGAAAGAGAAAGCGAGTGAGAGAAAAATGGCAGATAAATGCCTGAGGCTACATGCATTTCTATTATGGAGACTGTTGAGGGAGTAGAGTGCAGAAGAATGAACTACTGCAATCTTTTTCCTCTCTAAATTATGCAGAATGCGGGATGCTTTCAATTTTGATGTTTTGCAAGATATTAACATGAGTTCATTCACATGAGTTTCAAAAGGCTCCACAGCATGTTGAAAACAGAAAAAAACTACTTCGACTGGTGATTTTGTTTTTGTTGTTTGTAAAAATGCTTTGTTTATCTTATAAAGATCTGAATAGAAATGTGACCTGTTGTGAGCATCATTCAGAAAACATGTACGAACAGACAATTTATTATTTCTGCAGTTAAAAATCATAAATAGTAATGTTTCTTGTAAAGACCTTCACTTAATCGAAATTTCTAGAAGCGAAGATGAAGTCTTTCACGGAAAATGGGAACAGGCCAGTAAACTTTTCTGGACTGAAACTGAACTACGTGCAACAAAACAAATTAATCTTACAGGCAGGTTAGAGGCAACACTTTAGTGTACAGTAGTTTTTCTAAAAGTTACTTGATGTCGTTGTTGTTGTTGGTAAATATTTCAGGTGAAGTTTGTTTTGTGTTATTCTCATCTCAATACAGGTTGTGATTATAATAACACAGAAAAGTAGATGTTATTACAATGAGGACAATAAGCACAGGTTGAATTTATTCATGGTTGAAGGTTGATGAGACTGAGTGCGGCAGTGTGATTAAAAAACAAATAATTAAACAAGTGAGGTGTGACCTTTGTTCCCAACAATGAATTTTTATTTCCAGTTTAAAACAGGACAAATGTAATGTGAGGTTATTTGTCCCCAATCCTGTCTTCATCATGATGAAGGCATCGGTGTAAAAACAAATGAAGAATGACAGTGGGGAGACAGCAGTCAATACAAAAAAAAAATTTTCTTGAATAATCACCTGCATAAAGCAGAACTTTTTTTGTTTAATTCAGCAGTTTACTGTACTGTAGCATCAGTAAAACTCTCACGGGATGCAGACACAGGCTTTGTGCTGTGATATTCAGCCTTCGAGGATGCACCGGGCTGCGGATAAAGCTCTGGATCAGTTGAGTATAACAGAAGAGACAGTGGTATTTGCAATGGATTTGCTGAGGTGAGTCAGAGGTCATACCACATGTGGGTCTGCTCTGCTCACCAGTGAGTCTAACCTTTGCTGCGCTCCATTAGCAGCAAAGACTGCCTCTTGGGGTGGAACTGGGAGAGAGAAAATGAACAGCTGGACTGATTTTCTGTCTCTGCTTTTTTGGTGCTAGGGGGTAAATTAGCTCATTTTAATTCACAAAGCAAGCTGGGTGGTTTTGTTGACATTCCACATTTCACTTCAGAGAATTTTCTCATACGTGCATGATCTCAACTTGCACATGTGTTTTCTTTTTGTCAGTATGCTGTATGCATTTGTGACTTGAAGGTCACCAGTTGAAATCCCTAGACTACCAGGAAAAATGTAGTAGGATAGTGCAAATGAGTAACTATACCCTTTCTCTGATTGCAGTGCTGAGGTGTCCTTGAGCAATACACAGAAACCCAGATCACTTTAATAGAATTGCATTGTTGCACAGGTCAGCTGTTGGGTTGGCTCTGCGGTGTGGTTTATGTCTACGGTGGTCTTGTTAAGCGATGTATCATTTGTGAAATGAAAATATAAAAAATACATAAACTACCCCAGGGTACATTTATAGTATATTATTACTGAGAAGATATAAAGTGTAGAGACCCTGAATTTATCTAGGTACAGCTAACACCTGCTTAAACATTTTATAACAATATGAGGTTTGCTTCCACTTCAATGATAAAAAATGAGAATCATTTATTGAATGAGTCAGTGTGTTAAATCTTTTATTTGGCGGTTCAGCTGCAAAGCTACATCTCAGTCCAAGCTGAGCTCTCCTCTACTTGTAGAGCTCCTTAATCATCCTCTCCCCTTTGACTTCCCTCTACAGTATCATGACTTATCTCCTCATTGTTGACAAAGTGAATAGAAGTATTCAGGATAAGCAGGGTAGGGCTTTCTGGTGATGGTGCACTTATTGACAGGGCCACACAAAAAGCAGCAGCAGAGATTTAGGAGGTGGTCGGTAAGGAGTCACTCTGAGCTAATGAAGTGTATCCTTCACTATCCATCGGCTGTCCTGACGACTATCAACTGACAAAATCAATACAGATGTAGTCAAAGATTCAGCAGTGCTTGAATTGGAGCTCTCATCTCAATCTATCTGTGCCATTAAGTCTTCTCTTTGTGATAGTGATAGATTAATTCTCTATCAGAAGCCCTTTTCCTTTATTACTGTGACTTCCTTCTACATTTAACCAGTCTGATCCAGTATAATGCAGTTGCAGATGGCAACGCCGTATTTTAGCTGTCTGTTTCCCATCAAGCCCCATGTTTAAGACTTTCTAAGACTCACAAAATGCTTATTTGCCATGCATAGAGTATCAGAGCAATAGTGTTTCCAATCATGGCGTTAGCAGTCTTTGATAAGCCAAATGATGGTGTAGAAACTGGTGGTAAACGAGGAGCAGAAAGCAGCAGTGATTACACAAAATATGGAGTATGAGAAGCTGGAGAAGCATCAGAGCCTAAAAGATGACAGGAGGATCTGGATAGGATGTGGAACGTGAAGGCCAAGGTGGTCCCAGCTGAGGAAAGAGTGCCAGAGCTTTGACTTCTCAGCTGGGAAGGGTACACCAAAGATGCCAGAAACAAAACTGAAGGTCTCTGTTCAGAAGAGTGCAGGGCTAAGAACACCTAAGTTACCAGCAAATGAAAAGCCTACTGCCATAGGGAGGGGGAAGCAGTGGGGTTTAACATTAGGCATAACAACTCTCAGTATTACTGTTTACATTGATTACATTAAATCTGACAGAAATAGTTGCAGGAATGAAATCGCTGATGAAAGCCTGGCGTGCAGCCTGGCGTGCAGCCTGGTAGCTCAATGGGTTAAGCATCAGACTGGGATGCAGTAGGTTGTAGGTTCGAAACCCAGTCGAACCTCCCAGGTGCTCCTTTGTAAGTCACTTTAGATAAAGTCGTCTGCCAAGAAAAGTAAACAGTCAACCTTTGACAGTCAGTCATGGTGTTAAGTGGGTGTGAACTTGAATTATGGTTGCAGTCTTGAACATTTGGAGTCACGCCCCTAATTGGACAGCGTAAATGTGTAGGGTGGATCAGGGGTTCTTTGCTATTCTCCCATCCAACTTCTGATCAGACCCTTACAGGACCCTGCTTTGTGCACTTCCACTGTCATGTAATATTTAATGAATGTCAGTCACAGCAAAATTGACCGTTTATGGATTTATGGATGATAGTTGTGGCATTTATGCTCTCTACAGTGATGCACAGTCTGTCTAAACTTTCAGAGTCATACTGTATATTGTGCCATTTAAAATGTTGCTTTTCTTGACCTGACTCTACTTGTTCCGTCTGGATTTCATATTGATCCTGCATTTAACTGAGCAGCTTTAAAAGGCACTGAAGAAACTTATCTACACCTCCACGCCTCCATTACCAGTCTATTTGACAGCTGATCTGTCTGTTCGCAACCCACAAGACACATCGTTTTCCACAGTCCACACAGCCCACTTTTGCACCATCCTTCACCATGTTATTGCACAACCCTCTCTCTGTTTATCACCACCATGACCTCTATGATTTCCAGGGATTTCCAGTGTCTATAGTTTCCATTACCAAGCTGCTGGTTCTATTTCAATACCAGCACCCATGTCTATAGACTTGTATCTTCTGAAGGACCTAATCTTAATTAAGATTAAAAGTCTAGTTGCAAACAACTCTCTGTTGATTTCTTATAGATCTTCTTTTATATCACTTTATTTGGTCTATTTCATGTCAGGTTCATGTTACTGTGCCATCAAAGTCATTAAACACGTGGTAAACACAAATAAACAACTAATCCCAGTTGGATTCAAAAAAACGATTGGGGTAGTGAGTAGTCAGTGAGGATGAGTCCTCTTTAAATGTTTGAATATGAAACCCACATCATCTCATAAATACTCTTACTAAAGAAATCACCAAGGTATTAGGCAGTACAGTGGGTGGGAATTTACTTTTGGAGAGATTCAGCTGCGTGTCTGGTGGCATTAACTGTAATATTTCAAAGAAAAAACACATCAAAGCACTTTGCTGGCTCTTGAGCTCAAATGACAACTAAACCTAATTTGACTTGTCTCGCTAATTTTACTGAACTATCAATCAAAGCCATCATACTTCTCCTCTTGAGCTGCATATACAGAAGGTGGAGTCATTAGAAGTCACTAGTTCCATCTCCTGGTGGCTAACTATTAGTCGCTGGCCTTCTAGTGCAATAGTTGGGTTTTCTTATGCTTGTTCTTTCATTTTCCTCTCTCACTCAACAAACACAGCAATGGGTCGCACTTACAGCTGCTAAGAAATCATTAACACCATCTGTTAAGAAAATAAGAAATTCAAGCAGCAACCAAGCTGCCTTTTTCTAGCAAATATATTGAAAAATCCCCCGTGCTGAGTGAATATAGCATTATGATATTTGATTGAAGAGATGGGGCTTTTTTTTCTGCCTAACTTAAAAGGGTAGTGAATAAATTCTCAACTCCTCTGTCTTCTGGCTGTGTTATCATATCCTGCTGAAATAAGGCCATCTCCACCAGCTCACACAGAGTGAATTGTGGATTGTACATAATTACTGATTCCTACAGGAATATTTCATACTGAGCAAGATAAATTAAATGATAAGAATCTCAGTCTTCTTAGTGCTTATTTCCTCCTTCAGTGTGTGTAAGACGAATGCACTGACATTACATTTCTTATTTTTTATTTCATTTTGGGTGCATGAGAGCACGCAGCATTTACTCGCTGGGAAAGCAATTATCACAAGTTCTAAAGATATCTGCAGACAACAGGCTGTAGAAAACTTTAGCAAAGTTTTTGTTTTTCTTCTGATGTTTGTTAATTGAAATTTGATGCAGATAATCAACCTAGACTATTTACCGGGGAATAAAAAGTGCATGAAGACTATGTAACGCTGAATGTTGAATAATAGCCTTTACTTATAATCCCAAAGCAAAAAGCAAACCTTTCAAACGTGAAAGCAAACCTTTCACGTTGCATGTGACTTTTTAATTCCTGGCACAACCTGAGACCCGTCTGTTACTGTTAGACAAAGTAATGACATAATTGCTTTGGTATTTGAAATATCAAAGCTGTGGGTCTGTCCTGTAGGGATAATGGCTCAGGAGAAATTAAAGGACACTGGTTTTGGCTTTTGTTTGTGGGTGCATATTTAATTATCACCTTCCTCTGCTTTTTATAAATGACTTCAGGTTTTGTGATTGAGTTGAGAACTGGGTCATGAATCAAAAACCAGTGTAATGTGGAGCCATTTGTAGAAGTGATTTTCCAACTTAACCTTTCGACTCATTTAGGCAGACACGTATGTGCATGCATAAAAAAAGACAACAAGACACACATGTATCTTAAACAGTGTCTTTGGTGTTGCATTGCTATGAAAACACTAATTCCAGTTCAGAAAGACATGTCTATTGTAGAACTTCCCTAGTAATTAATAGTGACATTCTAGTATGTGCAGGCTTTTAATGACCTTTGGATTCTTTGAGATTTTTTGTAATTTTGGAAATATCAAAATAAACATGTCTACTGAACCACGAAAGAAATACATTCAACTCTAGTTCAAATATACATGCAGCTTTAATAACAAGACAACTCAAGTTATTAGCATGTAAAGTGTGGTTTACTCAGTTACTAGAAACAGCAGCAGAGTTTCGATTTAGTGCTGATTTTTGTGAAGACCTGTTTACAGTGCATCAGTGACACACTATTCTGTCTGGCACCAGCAGAAGTGATTAAAGGGCAGCTGTCAGGAGATGCGATTTTATCTCTCCCAAACAGGTGTAGAGCAGGGCTGACAGCAGCAACACTTACACCTCACATGGGATGGGCTTGACCAAGACAAATGGAATTATGTCTTTCTCCCATTTTGTCAAGCACCTTATATGTGTGAATCGATGCAGCTTTCTCCAACCCGCGCGGGGGGTGGGAGGTGGGGGATTGTGGTGAGCACAGCCATTGCAGGTACAGTACAGTAATTGGACAACTTTTAAGTCTAAAGTGAAACTTCTTCACGACAGAAAATATAGCGAAGACAGAGCGGCAGACATAATAGTGAAGCAGTCTTCACATCAGCTCCATCAGCAGTGTTAGTGTACGCACTTTCCACTTTGTCAAGGACGGAAATGTCACTTTAAATCTGAGATCTGTCTTTGTTGAAACAGCTATACTGCGGCTGAGCTGTTTCTGCTGTCTGTGAGAGCGGTGCTCTGGGTTGTTCTAGTTAGTTAAAAAGATTAGAATATATTAAAAGCCTCAAAATACATATTTATCACAGGAAATGAGCTGAAAAGTTACAGCACAGATATATAAGGAATAATGAGTAACTTGTAGTAAGTTATTAGGAATAATTGATAAATGTATAGAATTATTTTTAACCAACACATACAACATTACGGCCCAAATCCTTGACCTTCCTTTTTAATTGTAGTTTATTTAGTCCTCTATCTTGCAACATTTCTCATTCGAGGACAACGATGAACACATTTTGGACAGAGAAGACAAATGGTCTAAAAGAGAGATGAGGGATGGTCGCATGTGCAAATAATTTTTTCCCCAGTCGACAGAGGTGGAGGCTTTAGACATAACCTGTCTCCCAATTTATTATGTTGTCCTAATTCACAAATCCGCCAGGTTGGCCACACTTAACAACCCACTTTATGTGGGTAGGAGCGGTTGTTAGAGATTTGACTAAAACATCTATTTATACTCTCCCCTTCCATTGTTTCACCTAACAAGCCTGTAGGGCTGGTGTAAAGTGGAACCGACCTGGAGGAGAACTTGGTCTCCAACCAACTCAGACTGATCAAGCTGTTTGCTT
>JAUMHF010000019.1:19163321-19186554 GCA_032359275.1 Microctenopoma steveboyesi | reverse complement strand
ATCTAACCTGAAAAAAAAAAAAGGAAAAAGAGAAAGAACCTGTCGAGTCGGATCGTTAACGAGTAGCGCTCCCGACATTAACTTATCGGGTTTTACAGTGTACCCACTGAGCTATCAATACTTCCTGTATCAGAATGTAGTTTTGATCCATCGGCCTCTGGGTTATGGACCCAGCACGCTTTCGCTGTGCCTCTCTGCTTACGTTCCCACCAGATGGGACTCAAAGCCACAATCTCTGCCTTAGGAGGCCAGTGCCTTATCCATTAGGCCACTTGGGCTACAGACAAAAAGACTGTGGCTTTGTGTGCATCAGAACTGCTTCGTCAAATAAACCAATCAGGGTATTCTATCTGGTCTCTCCTTCTGTGCACAGAAAGTGATGTGGGTCACATCCTGCAAAGAAGCATGTTTGTTTTAAACATACATGTTTTAAATCAATAGAAAAATGACTGAGACAGTATGACTGCTCTCTATACGGTCTACAAAAGCAAACCCAAATGGAAAATATCGTATTACTGGCTGCACTGGTTGACATGGTCACAGGCCCAGTCTTGTGTGAACTATTTACAATGGAATTCATCATGCAAGCTGACATAATCTTCTCCACAATGACAGCAATAGAGAACAGCAATAGCAGAACTGGATTTCTTTGAAGCATAATTTGTGTCACAAGTCTGCTAACAGCATGTACACAGAAAGTGGTAGCAATTTTCCTCCTGATCCTTCATTGCGGTTACAGTGTCCTTGGTGTGGGTAATCCATTTAGCTGTTAAAGAGTCCTTATCAGCCATGCATACTTGAGTGGTACATGGTGTATGGGACCAGTGTCAAAATGTGAGCGAATGGGCATCGTTTCAACTAGAACATTGCTGTAAGAGCTTCATAAAGAGTCATCAGTAAAACTGATACAATAGTGCAGTGGAACAGGGTGCCTGTGATGCATTGGACATACTAGTGACTTGGCAAAAACAGTAATGAGTCAGCAATGTATGGTACATACTAGTAGTACTAGTGACTTGGCAAAAACAGTAATGAGTCAGCAATCATGACACAGCCCCCTGGCTGTGGTATTGTTTTGTTATATCTCTGTAATTTCCTGTGAAGTTCTCTCAAAAAAGGTTTATCCAATAGCAACTGGACTTAGTAGGTTTCTTGACGTCGTCAAGAAACCTACTACTTTTTTGAGATAACCATGACCTGGATGACTGAGAACCTTCACAGATATATTCCTGTGAAGTTTCTAGTCCGACAGCTCGGGCAACAGGGCCTGGACCTCAACAACTCTCAGAAAATCGGAAACACTGCACTAAGGAGCTTAAACTGTCAATTTTGCCAATCCCATTTTCCAAATATATTTAGATGTGATGCAGTGCTGAGGTGATGAGCGAAGCTGATTCATGGTACATTCAAACCATTCTCAAACTAAAAAAGGCTTTTTCTCTAGAGCAACATTTTGAATGTTCAGCAGTCAGTTGGTGAGAAATCAATCAGAGGCAAGACAGAAAATACTATTTTCTCTAGACTGAAAGTTGCCTCAGCAACCAGAATTGCAATGCCACCCACAAGACACCTGAGTGAGATACATGGCTCATTTTGTAACAGGCAACTGTCTAAAAAATATTAAGAAACCAGCAAATAGAAACGCTGGATAAAACAAAGGGCCCACAATGAGAATGTAAATTTAACAGGGAGGACAAAGGTTGGGAAATCTGTCTGCAAGCTATGTTAAAGTCTTGGCCCCCCTGACCTTCAGCTCTGAGCCCCTGAGTCACTGTAGAGCATGATTCATTCTCAAAAATACACGTCATTGCACTGTTTATCTTCTCTACAGAAACGTAATCCTGAATGCTAATTAGTTGTATACAAGCGTCGTTTTCAACAACTAGGGTTGCAGTACATAAATAATGATTTTAATGACTACTCCAACTGAAAACTCAGAAAGGTACAAAAATTTCAGTGTCAGATTAAATATATGGTCAATTTCCACAGCTATAGGTTCTCGACTGTAGTTTAGAACCATGTGTGTACTACCGCACTAGAAACTTTAAAAAGTGACTCTATTCGTCAGAAGCTTTCGGATTCGACAGCAGTACATCAAATGGAATGTGGTTGCCTGCAATAGACACTGTCACTGTTGAGAGTAGAATGTTTTCATTTTCAATATGTTTACATCTGTTATAGTTAATGTGCCTAAACATAAAAGACAGATGATGATCATGTCGATCATGTAGCTTATACGTTTGAACCAACCTGACATCCAACATGATGAGCTTCACCAATCAGCGTGCTCCACAGTCTGATCATGAGAAAATGATTCCATCTGTTACAGCTAGCTTTTTTACTATTATTTTATACTATGCTACTATACAATGGACACAATGATGAAGGTAGCTAGAGGATGCAGGCAGTAATGATGTATCATCTGCTAGGTCAACATGTTCTTAAAATAGGATCTTTATCACTACCTGTTCTTAGGGTTCTCACTCTGATCAGTCAGCTTCTTTGGACCAATCTCTTGTAGACCAGTGGGACTCTCTAAAATCTAAAGAAGCACCCTTCACCAAGTTTATAATGAGTGCTGATAAAACCCTAGAATATTTACCTGTTGTCTGCCAAGTCATGCTTGGACATCAATGTTAACCCAGTGTTCAAAAACAAAGGTAAAGAAGGAAGATGAAGAAAGAAGACAGAAAGGTTTAGTTCTAGATACATCTCTAAGTCTCTATGTCTGTACATGTGACAACCAACAACACCCCATGAAATAGTAAAGACTAATAGAGAATGCATAAACAGACTAATAGAACAGTGCTGCAGTTGGCATTTCGCAGAACACTACAAGCATCCAGATAACCATAAAATATTTATGCATACAGGTATATTTCTCCGCTTTCTGTCAGGCGTACACCCCAGTTAATAAGTAAACAAACACTCATTAACCATCTACAGGCAGCATAGTTGAAGATATGAGCAGAAAATATAATGGCAGTCATGACACTTGCCATAATTCCAATATCTTTAATAATTTACCTTGACCAGATTGTTTTGAGCAGAGAATCTGTTCCAGTCATAAAGTTGGGCCACCATGAAACTGTTTCAAATTAGTATTCATGGGAAGTTCGGCTGTGTTTTTTCTGCCTGAGAAGTAATAATAAGAAATTCAAGATGCATATTTTGTATTTGTCCATTTGACAGAAAACAATTGTCCTTCTGTGCCCCTGTGCCTGAAAAGCAGCAATCTTTGGTACACAGGATCTTTTTCACTTTCAATCTTTTGTCTCTCACAGACACATGCAATCACACTACAGTAATCTTTACAGTACATCACAACAATCCCTCCTTTGCCAAATTCAGTTTGATAACAAAACTGCGAGCTGCTCATCATGATTTCAAATGGATAAAGATTACCAGCCGACAAAGAAGCAGAACAAAGAGGAAGGATTCCAGAAAGACAAACAAATGTAACACAAGAGCAAACCTCAAGTGTGGGCGATAATAAATCACCGTAAAGGAGGAAAGGAAGTAAGACTATCGTCTTTACAGAGGACTGCTGCTAGAAATGCTGGCCAGGCTGTTCCCAGCAGGAGGAAACGTCTGGAGATTACTGTATAATAAGCTTGAAATGGACCACGGGTGAATTGAGACTGAGAGTTCACCCTTTCTCCAGGGTCACAGGACTCATTCTCACTGAGCAACAGCCACTTGTCTACCAATCTTTGAACTAAATTGTTAGTGGTAATGTGGAAACATGGAAAGGGGAGAAATAGTTATTTAGTTATATGTGGGCCTCCAGGCTGTCTTTTACTCATCTGATTGTGAATTTTAATACTTTACATCTTCTCATTTAGGTCAGTTATATACATTTTGACAAGTTTGTTTACCATCTGATCCCCATCTTTAAACCTACATAGCTTCTGTATTAGCCTTAAAGCATGTTTTCATTCAGAGGAACAAATCACTGGCGACTAGAGACAGCAGTTCTGGAGGTGTGATATGTAGAGCACATAATCTATTATCTATAATAATCTGCTCTTAATGACACCAGGTAGGCAGAGCACACTCATGTCTCCATAGCTCAGTTAGGACTTGTCTTGTAGAAATGGAAGGCCAGATGCCATACCCATAAGTTTCTCCTCAGTTGTAGCAGAAAACACCTCAATGAAGTGAAATATCGAGCAAATTTCCTGGCCTGCTTCTTTCTGCTTTGTGGTAGGAAACTCTTTGATTCCATTTCTGTTGAATTCAAGACACTCTCAGTGGCTCACAGCTGCCTGTCAATTTCCTCTATCACAGAATATTTGTGTAAAGTTGAACTTGCTTCACTTTCTCCTTTTTTTCACTTTCTCCTTTTTTCACTTTC
This sequence comes from Microctenopoma steveboyesi, assembly GCA_032359275.1. NCBI lineage: Eukaryota > Metazoa > Chordata > Actinopteri > Anabantiformes > Anabantidae > Microctenopoma > Microctenopoma steveboyesi. The sequence continues at coordinate 19,182,197 of JAUMHF010000019.1, read as the reverse complement.
TCTTTGGCATTATTTTGTCTCTCTTGATGATGAATAGCAGCCGTGGCTGACTCAGCAATTGGGCCAGTGTTGCTACGTGCACACCACTTAAAGGTGTCTTGTGAACATGTGTAACTTGCAGTCCAGTGTCCTGGTGTGGCCGCTGTAGGGCAGGCAGCTTGCAGGCACAGTGCGCTGCCACTGCTGCTTTTGCCTGGTGTATTTTTGTTTTTGATTGCTGCTTCAGTTGCTTGCTTTCCTCACAAGATGTTCTAGAGTGTTTTTGACTTCACCCACTAGTAGCGGGTAGCAGGGGGGGCACATGGGACTTTGTCACTACCATCCTCCTAAAATGAGAAACCATTTAGATTGTATTGGCTTTTTAGCATTTATATTATATTTTACACATGTTTATTGAGTGAGTGCTGAGTATGTGTGTGTGTGAAATCTGGGTGTGCTCGTGACAAACGGCTCATTTTTGTCTTCCTCCTCAGGCTGCACTCATCTGTACGACCCCGGATGCCTGTATGGAAAGAGGCAATCTTACTACTACTATCCGGCCTATCTATTAGCTCTATCTCCAGTATACACACATACCAATTGAAAGTTCATGTCATTCAACGCTGTAGACTTTTCAGTTATAATTTTTCTGTTTTACCTCCCACTTTATTCCTTCACAATGTCACTCACATCAATTCAAACAATCTCCAGCAGGAGATGATTTGAGTCTGGTCTTGGACAGATTATCAGTTACAAGCAGAGCAGGATTAAGGTAGTCGTGGGCCCCTAGGCTCCACTTTGTTGGGGGGCCCTCTTGCAGAGGAAGTATATAGCCCCAGTTATACTCATAAAAATGTATTGTAACTGTTATAGTGTGCTGATACTATTACATGGCATAAATTCACCCACATTAACAGCATTAATTTTAAATAGCAATTCTAACACTGTAAGGCTGAGCTTTTTAAACCAAACAGGTGCAATAATATTAGGACAGGCCCCAATGTGTTACTGAGGAAAGTTTACAGCATAAGAGACACAAATAAAACAAATTAATAACACCCTTAAAAATCAAATCAAGAACCTAATGGTTATTGTCATGTGCACAGAAACATGTTTTCCTGAACGTTTCCCGCTGTAGCATCGTTACAGACCGGGTCATAAATATCCGAACAGAAGCACTAACTTCCTTCCTGAAGCAGCGAACTTGATGAGATGATCACGTACTGATTTCCTCTCGATATAAACAGCTGTTATGATGATCACACGGCACTTGAATTCTGAAAATTGTCAAGGCTTTCTTAAACAAATAAAAAATTATCTGGCTAATCCAGGGCCCCTGCACACGTGGGGCCCCTTTGCTACAGCTTATGTCAGCCTGTGCATTAATCCGCACCTGGTTATAAGGTAGGTTTCCTGGCCTCTGTGGTTGTGATAGATGATAGATAGGATTCTGGCCTATTGCCTCCATCAGTGTGAGAACTAGAAAAAGTGGCTTTAATTACGCAGCTTTTCTCCATGCAATCATGGTGTAGACTTCTATTATAGGAGAACAGTTTGAGGGAATCATTGACATTTTGGCAAAGCTAACATGCCAGTTGGAAATATAAATTTAATTTGAGTACTTCAAAGAGAGTGAGGTAATACATCCCAAGGAAAGAAATGATTGTTTACAGTGTGGCACTAATATAGGCACGTTCTGACAAGCAAAACCTTCGTTGGAGCTGAAAATTGATTTTTGTGCCAAATATTATATGTATTTTGTTAAATAGAAGCTCTGACTGTCTTGAAAAGCATAATATTTAAGCTTTAGTAAAGCGATGCACTTTTCATGAAATAGAAATGTGTATTAGCATTTGTAATTTTTTGCAATTAGTGCTTTTGATGTTTGGAACTGAGGGTGTAAACTGGGTCATCCACTAATTACGGTTTGATCCCTGGCTCCTCCTGTCCACATGCTCAAATGACACTGAATGGGTGCAATGTAAGTGCAGTCAGTTTACCATGTATAATCATCTTCACAGCCGGATTTCTGCTCTTTAGCACCTGTTCCTGTATGTCTCGTTATCAAGGGTTTTCTACTCAAAATCTATAGGCTATATATATGTACAGTACCTATATATATATATAGTATTAGTATTTCTTTGTCTTTATACAAGTGAAAGCTGAAACAGGATCAACCTGCCTGAACAAAATGAATTGGATTAGTGACGAAGCGCATCGTGCATTAGGTGATGATCAATGATATTTTTGTTCTTCTTTATTTTGGTGACACATTCATTGATAATGTTGTCACCACTTTAATGTCTTGCACTCCATTTCCCAGTGATGAGTTGTCAGAGTTTTGCCAGTGTTGTGATGCCCCTGGATAGACAGTAGCTCCCAAAGAATGTGTTAGCTGAGAGACTGGTAACTATTGCCAGAAAGTGATGCCAGTGTCTGCATCTAAATATTTCAAGAAAATATAATTTCGTAAAGTTTACAGCTGACAGCAGCAGAGCACCAGCTATTTCGTTATACTGGAGAGAGGTATACTGAAAACTGCTTCTTTTTAATATCTGTTTATGCAAACATTTTTTATTAAAAATTAGTATGGCAATGCTAAAAATTTGGGCCACCATATTGTTTTTATGCTTGGCTAAAGTCAGACATCTGATGAACTGATTAAAGCAAAAGAAAAAGAGAAAGGGAAGTATAAATACATACAATTTGTCTTTTGTACAGCAACACATAGATTTTAAAATGAAACCCTCAAGATTTTCAGCTTTAATGCAGTTTGTCAAAAGCCAAACACAACCCATGACACTTCCTCCACCACAGATCATGCATCTCCATATCTTCCTCTTTCCATCATTCTGATGGGCACGTTCCCATCGCAAACAAACTTTTTTCAATTTTATATTTAGCATGGTGTTGTACAAAGACCAAATGTCAAAAATACCATTCTATTATTTATGTACCTATGTGTAAATGCAATACATGAGGCATGTGATGTGCAGGGGCCGACATGATAGCTCAGGGGGTGGAGCAGCTGTCTTCAAACCTGAGGGTGAGCAATTCCCACTCCCAGTCCCAACAGGCTAAATGTCAGGGTGTTCTTGGGTAAGAACCAAATCCCTGGTGCCTCAAAGGTGGCAGATTTTCCCCAATTAAGTATAAACTGTTGTCATCAGCGGCCCAGTAGCTCAATGTGATAAACATCAGACAGGAATGCAAAAAGTTCCAGCCTATGCCCCATACAAGGTGTGTCCTCGAGCGAGACACTTAGCACTGCTCCCCCCATTGCGATGGGTTAAATGCAGAAGTCAAATTTTGTTGAAACATGTAAATGTGAGCAATGACAATAAGCAGCCTGGTAGCAGAGTGGTTAAGGCAGAGGGCTGGGAAGCAGAAGCAAGACACCCAGCGCTAGCTCCCCGAGCGCCGCCTGTGGCTGCTTACTGCTCCCCCCCAAGGGGAGATGGGTCAAATGCAGAGAATACATTTCGTTGTAACATGGATTCTTCTTCTTCTTAAAGCTGAATCGTCTTCCTCCCATTATTACGGCTCAGATGAAGGAATAAAAATGTCATTCTTACACAACGTTGATGGATTTAATGCTTGGCTTGAGGCCCCTAATTGGAAACTAACAATCATTTACACCAGTGTCTGGTAGTTCTGTTCTAATAAGAGCTAAACATAGGTAGAATGTTGACTACTGTTTAATTAATAATCCACAGGTGTATTTTAAAAACCAGATTAAACTACATCTACAGCAACTACACAACTGTTATGCTTTTATTATTTACTTTCTATTAAATGTTTTATTAAATATGTTGTGAACATGTAAATGGAAAAAATCTTATTCTTATTATTCATTTTGACCCAAATGTAAGCTGCATAATCATAATCATGAGTACAATATGTGAAAAACATGGCACTGATATGAGCAGTTTGGACACTGATCTTAAAGCTGAAGGAAATACAGACAACCACATATTGGGTACAGCTTTGTTTAACCCACAGAACTACACAGAAACATTTGGACAGTGCAGCAGGACAACAGCTGTTATACTGTCTACCCAGTATGGTCATAAAGAATCTCTAATTGCAGCTATCATTTATACTGAATAGCTTTTTTCATTTTGAGTCCAAAATGTTTGTGCACAGACCCAAAAAAATGTACTGTGGACTATGCTGCACAGATAATCTTAGATTGATTTAATTTGTCTGTAAAGACAACCAGTGTTTCTGCTTTATAATTACTGCCCAAAGAGAATTCTTGCACTGACAATTACTGGTTTAATTACATGTGATAGCTATCGGACCTTATGAATTTATCAGAAGGATCTGCAAATAGACAAGTGGTGGAGTCCTGCCATAATATATTTCACATTTGTGTGCTGAGCCAATTATTGGCAGTGACTTTCAAACGTCAAGTGAGCCCTTTTAATACTCGTAATAAATAATACAGTTTTCTACATGCTAAAACACACACAAAAAAGCTGTACATGATAATTTTGCATCACAAGTCGTAAAACATTTTCAAAATTGATCTTAACAAGAAAAATATATGTAAAGATAGCACCTATCTTTTCACTTTAGAAACCACTGAGCTACTTGGCAATTGTTTTGCGGTACTACAAAAAACAGCAGATTAGTTCATGTACCTCCTCTATCACTGCTTCATTGCACCTTGAATGGTATTAAAACCTTTGAATGTAATAAGGATAGAGCTGCCTTTGAGGTAATGTCTATGCTGCTGCAAAGGCAGGCAAAACAGCACTTGACTCTAAGTTTAATTGGAGTGCAATAATAATGTTAATCCACCAACTTGTTGTTCTTTTCTTTGCATGTGCATGTCTGCAACCCACGTACAAAACACATTTACTTTCACCTGTATTCTAGCCCCTCTCTCCATTAACCATAGTGCTATAGTTTAGTAGAGTAACCCAGATAGCAGCTGTAAGATAGAGGAATCAGAATAGTGCTGTTCCATTAAGTCATGGTCATTACTTAATTTAAAAAGCTGCTCCACAGGGAAACATGACCTGTTCTATTTTCTTAAATCATTTTATAATTTAATGAGGTTATATTATGAATAATTGAAATGCTTATTTCTACCACCTAATACTTTTTATTATCTCTATAAGATACAGTTTGCCTTCTGAAATCCTACCTGTAAAGCTTAAACAAAAGGTGACCACAGAAAAACTGATGTTATGCTAACTATGCATGGGTCATTTTTATAACCAGCTTATAATCAACTGATCCCCAAGCCCCAGCTAATCAGGAATTACCATGACAATCCAGCATTCAGCTATAAATACCTAATATTATTTTATTATTATTATTATTTTAATTTCTTGTTGCAATAACACATATATTGTAATGCCAGTTTATTAAAGTATTTCTATTTTCTTTTCAATATGATATTAAAACTATTTCCTAATATGTATGCATAGAAAACTACAGCGTGTGACTATTTATTTATTTATAGCAGAAATATGGTCCAAAAGTTGTCCAAATGTTAAAAGGTTATATTAATGATGCCTGTGACCCAAAACCCACAGTGCACTTCATTCCCATCTAAGTGTTTTTGAATTAGGCTTTTCCTCTCTCACCATCAGAAAAGGCCAGGAGCAGGTTTTTACCAACCTTTTGCAGAAATTCTAATCTAATCTATAACATTCAGTTTTCTCTTTCATCTTATCTATTATCTTCAACGTTATCTTTTTTTTTTACAATTAGTCACAAGGTTAAGGTCGGGGAGGGTTAATAGAGAAAAATCTAACAGTCACTTACACACACAGTGTCTGCATTAAAAAGAAAAAAATGCAATGATTATCTTCGCTACAAAAATGGAATTTGGGATGCTGTATCTGTATCTGTAGCTGTAGTTTATGGTCGGTTCAACCAATTTGTCTACTAAATATGTTTTGGTTTTCTATTAACATAATCAGTATATGTTGGTAATAAATTGTAACATTTTCAAGATTTAAGTAAAACCTTCCAAGACTATACTAACATCTCTAATCGTGCAGGAAAGATCCAGTTTGTCTGAGTAAAATATAAACTCATTGTCTCATTGTTATGTTTCAGCATTTGGATAATATATTTCACTGAAGCCAATGACTTCAAGCCTCAACATGCAAGACTGGGACTTTTGCTATTTGCTCTGTGCTACAGTTACAACTACACAACTAGTCACTTTTGACTTTTGACACCCCCCCTCGTGCACAACAGTACATGTACATTTGTTCACAAACTGAAACAGTTGCAGAACCAGCAAAGAAACTGTCAGAGGATCTTGGATTACAAAGTTCAAGCCAGTCTTTTCTAACTAGATGAAACTTACATGCTTAAAGTTAGTGGGGGAAATTCTTTATTTGCTGGTGCTTTAAAATGTTTTGGTTGAGATGAAATTAGGTGCGTTGGCTCTGTCACACTCACATGTTGGTCAGAAGTCAGAAAGTCAAGTCTCTAAAGTAATATTTAGTGAGTTAATTAGTAGGATTGCGCCTAATTAGCTGCCAAGTTTATTATCTACGTTTTCACACTTTTCTTTTCTGTGGCTAAATGTAAATGCTTATTTCACACATACTTGTTCCTGTAAATCAGCTGCTCATTAAAAGGTGTAGGACAATTTAGGCTATTTTAACCCAGGCCTTATCTTGTGCTCTGTTGTGAAAATAGATTTCAGATTTCAGCATCATATTCCCCAACTTCGGTGGTAAAAGTGTAAAACCCATCGTTGCTGTGTCTCCAAGTCCATCTGATATTTTGTGAATGTCATATTTCAGGGTCACCTTGACGGGGTCAAAGTCACTGTGACTTCACATTCTGCTCATCATGAAGAAACTGATTAAAATCTGGACAGAAAAGCATGTGAGCGACAACCTAGCTGGCAGAGGTATACACCCATGAGGTCGTGACAGTTTCTGGTCCTTCTTAATAACACTGCCATGCATTCAACCCCTTACTTGAGAATAGGACATTTTTAAAGCTGCCAGAACTTTCTTTGGGTTTTTACTACATTACAACTATTCTATTGACTGAAGACAAGTAAGAGTCTAGATAGAAATACTCACCAGAAGACCCTGAAATTTTAACACATTTTGGTCTTAGCCCATGTTCAAAATGAACAGAGTTGAAAGAGCCTAAGGGTTCCAGCTCACGTCCAAGGATCCATTGAAGAAGCTGGCATAACTCCATATGATATCAATTTTCTTTTATCTTTTATTTTTTTGTAGCACTAACAAAACAAAACTTTATTAGTTATACCTTCGTTATACAAAACTTTATAATTTTTATAGCCAACTCTCTGGACAGTGGAGGTGCCTGTGCAACATTACTCTTTATTCCTTTTCCTTTCAACAGAACATATTCAGGTAATAGAAGGTCTTATTAAAGCAGACAAGTTCATTTGTTTAAGTCATTTAGGGCACATAGGTCCCTAATGGCAAATGATTTATTACAGGAAAGAATTCAGCATTCAGGCATCCTTGGACCTACTCACCCTGCCAACTACAGAGATGTCATGTTACATAGGAAATTAGTGTCAGAGGAAGTTACTGTTTTGGACTTGTGAATTAATCACAAAGAAGACGGTGAAGGAAGAGTGGAAGGCTCCGTCACACTGCTCCTGCACTCAAGGTATGCTGATTCCTGGAGTATACATCAAAGAGTGAATAGGCGGGGGCCATGGGAGCTGGCAGCCTGGAGTGGTGTGCAATTGGGATGGCAGGTCTGCTGGGTTGAAGGGTGATTAGGAAGGCTGCTATGACAGAAAGGGGAAGAGAGAAAGAGATAGGAGAAAAGACATTGTTTGAGTGCTCATCTCCAGCTTTGGACTCATTACAGCTGCTGTACATGTCTTTTGAGATTTGCTTTTCAAACAATGCGCTGGAAGATGCCAGTGTCTCTTCACAATAAATGTTTGATTGTCGTTACAAAAGGTGAAACAAAGACGATCAGAGAGCTTACATTACCTATTCACTCGCTATACGTCATTGTAGCAGATGAGCTGTGCAGCTTTTATTGGTGCCCTTGTTCAGAGCATTGCCTTGCAATATTCATGCCTCGTCTATTCACGTCTCTCTAAGTCAAAGTTAGTTGGGTCATTCAACTTTGACAAAGCCAAAAAGTCATATGGTGTGTGTTATGAGCTAGTAGGGGAGTCATTCGATGAATCAGCAGCTTGTCCACATGACTATATAGTTCCTTGACATTCCAGTTTTCTGAATCTTTGGAGATGAACAATTCTTTGTAAGCTTGATTTCATATTTCGGTCAGACATTTCATCAGTTTGTTATTATGAGTCGAATTCGGAAGATGTTTGAATTTGCTGCAGCATTTCCGTTGAGGCATGTAGGGAGATGGTATCTTTTTAATTGATTTTTTTTTATATCTGAAAAATATCATCTTAACTTTCTGTCCGTCTCAGTCACTCACTTCCCAGCTTCAACTTACATAAGTGTGCTCATGCAAAATTCAATTAATCATTTACTGGCAAAGTACACAGTCACAGATGTGACACCAAAAATTTGAAAATCACTCGGCAGGAAGATTCTCACACACTGGCAAAGAGAAAACACGGTGCCAGAAAGCTCTCCCTCACTATAGGTGATGTTCTATGAAAATTTGATTTGTGAAGTGGAAAAGCTTTTTAATGTGTCAATGACGCAATGACACGCATGGTCTTTTTCTTGTCGGAGACTCGGTGGGACCTGATCAAGGATTTGTAAATGTAAGCCAGGATATGAAAGTTTGATCACAATCCAATGGCTCATTAAAAGAGGTGTTTAATTCAAGGGGAGGAGACAGGCTGGTCGCACAGAGGTTAGCAGGACAGTACATTACTTCATGTCACTGAATATCAATGGGCTACATCCTGCTGCACATAACATTCTTTAACACAACAAAACAGTATATTCTATCCATCAGCAGCAGCTTATTCCAGGATCTGGTTTGCCCCCTGCTGTGTGCTGACTTGATTTGCTTCAGAAGTCTTTTACACCAATGCCTTTTGACAAAGTAATTCAATTATCCACAAGAGTCAAATGATGCCTTATTTGGAGAGGTACTTTATGCTCATATGGCAATGATCCACACCTTAAAAAAAGTCAGCTACATGGGTAAATTATTATTTTACTGTATGTCAGGGTGATCTCTCTTTTCTAGAATCCACCCCTGTCAGAGTAGAGTCTGTGGTGGTGAGCTAAATGGTAAATCAACACTGCCACCCTTAGGCCAAATGGGAATAGCACAAAAACTAACTCCACTGCACAATTGATGATTCTTCTATGCGCTGCATGTCCAAACTATTTGTTTTCCCTAAATTGCTCTTGCAGATGAAATGACACAGCACGTTTGCAGGTGTGGGTGAAAAGAATGAGTTAATAGAGGATCTCGGTAAACAAGTGTCCTCTGCAGGAATTTAGGCATAACCTATGTCAGTAATTACAAAATGAATGAGTAATGCTGGCTGCATCCTTATGCCTGTCTCAGAACATACTGTATTCCTCTTTGCCTGCAAGACTGTGGTCAATGAATGTATCAGCATTTTACAAGTTTTTATACTGGCAGAATACAATAAAATGAAATAGAATATGATTAATGTGAACTCTGCATTCTTCTATTTTACTTTATTTACCAGACGCTTTTGTCCAAAGCAACTTACAAGCAATTACCATTCAGGTTCTGTAAATTCTGAGTTAGGATTCTACAGTATTGAAAGCTGAATGATTGAATGTCAGAGCCACTCCCAGTGTAGGAAGTGTTGAGAGGACAGAGTGTTAGGACAGTCATGTGGTGCCCTCTGTGGACTGACAGTTTTCATTATTCTCTCTCTCTCCTTCCCCACCACTCACTGTGTCTCAGCCTCCTTCCATTTCTCACTCTTTCCCTGCCCGCAAACAAAGACCCCCCAACACACACACACACACTTAGACACACACCCCAAAGTCCTGAGACATAAACAGATTGTTGCAGCTGACCCGAGGGCATCTTGAGATGCTAAGATTAATGACACCCAATGACACATGATCACAGAGGTGATTGTGTCTATATGTGTGTGTGCTGTGTGAGGCTGAATTTCATTTAACCTGCATTACATTTTTTGTACAATATTGGAAGCCACTAGGATTACTTTCATGGATATCAAGGTCATTGTAGCGTAAATATTTAACAAAAGAATCTATGTAAGTATGAACACTAAACATACGCACAAAGTATGCATATGCTTTGTGTAGTTTGAAATAAAAAGAAAAAAACACATTTTTAGAGACATTTAAAAGCCTGTGCACATACATAATTCAAGCAACACAGAAGAAAAATACATTTGAGTACAGTGAGAATGTAATGCAATGTATAGCATCTGAAACTGGGGTGACCATACTACTTTCATACTACATCTACCACTACTGCTGCTACGCTGTTTGTACCAGGGTTAGAAGAATAGTTTGCATTGCACAACTAGCATGTGATTGGTATTTAGTTTATTTTGAGACTAAAATACCAGTTGACATTCATCCTAATGACTCTATGCTCCTATAGTATCCCCTGTCATTGAACCTTTTGTTTTTAATAACACACGGACAGATTTTCTCAGATCCACACAGCCTAGTTTGACTGCACAAGGGACAGTCATTTTGCATATATTGTAAAATAAGCTATGTTTTTTTAAATGTCAGTAGCACAATTCTTGATTTGTGCAGTTTTCTAATAAGCAGACATAATATTTCTGTACAGCTCTAGGTTTTTTCTGCTTCTACCATGAAATACGCAAACCCAACCCAAGAGACTAACATCACTATGCTTCACATATGAGTTGCCTCCACTAGGCCTGACTCCGTTTCGTTGGCGACTATGACATTACCCCCAATAGTCCAGGGACAGGCTAACAGTGGGTTTATCAGTCCATGCCTTTGACTGTCCTCCACGCTACAAAGCACCTTCACAGAGTGCGCTGGCAAAAATCAATAGCCATATATCCCATATAGCCCACAACTATGACAGGTGTCCTTCCACAGTCACTGTCATGCAGGACCCTCTCACTGCTTCATGAATCCTGAGCTGTGGCACGGCAGCCTGAATTAGCATTTTCTTTGGTGCATTGTGGACAGGATAATCTACCTACAGCCCTAATCAGGTCAAACCTGTGTGAAAGTGACTTTGCAATGGAAAGATGAAAGCTTCACTTGGAACTTTTCTAACCTTGTCAATGTCATTATATCCTGTTTTTATTTCATTAACATTTATGTAGTGTAGATAATAAATATTGGTTTTCAACTAGTGAAAGGCAACCAAAGCTAAAGAGAAAATTTTGCTTTGTTTTAGGGTGGTCCCACTAGCTTTGAACATCCATGAGAAGGTCATGGTACCTGACACTGTGTAAACAACTTTCTCCCACTCAGGGATCAGCCATCTAAGTTGGGTCAGCTCCAGATCCGCAGGCACACAGGACCCAGCGTCTCATACCTCTCCCTGCCGTGATATGTCATCTGCTAGCTCTGACAGGCTGCTTTAATGGAGAGACACTGCTTTTTTAGCTGCTTCTGTGTCACTAACTATGAGCAAACCCTGTAGAACTTAATCTGTGCAGTAAGTCAGTAAAATATTTACCTTGTACTCTATGTGGAATGCATAATGGAAATGCAGGCTATAGTAAGAACACAAGGGAGTTGGACCCTTATTACTGACAGGGTGGCTGCCAAAGAGGGTGCTGTATCTCATTCAGCACATTGATGCCCTACCAGTGCTTTGGCTCCAGCGACTGTTGTGCATTGAGAGGAGACATTGTTAGCTCTCAGCAGGTCTGTTTATTCATCAAAATGAAAAAATACAGGTGAAACCGTCAAGTGAACAGCTGAAATGCAGGGTGTGGAGGTTGTGTTCGGGTGTGTTTTCATTGAAACCACTCTGATAATGGATCAGCCATCTAAGTTGGGTTTACTCACATTTAAAAGCCCTTTTGAGAGGGTGGGCTCTGCCTCTCTCTGGGTTAAGTCACAATTCAACCTTCAATCAACAGTCACAGCTCACATTAATAAATAATCTTTATTATCGGAAATAATAAAGATTGAAGGTCTTTTATCTCTGGTTAAAATTGTTGCAAGTACTTGTAGCTTAATCACAAGCTTGGTGAAGATCTGTACATTTTAAATTCTTAAACTTCTTCATGTGACCTCCTTGACTTTCTTTTCCTAATTTCATACAATATGTGCTAATAATAAAGTACAGCATTGTGTACAAATGTGGCAGGTTGATTCGCCTTGAAGAGTGACAACAGAAGAGATCAATGACCATTTGTGTGATAAGAATAGACCCAGTGCTGGCGTCTCTCTCAGAGTATGCAGTCCGTGTCACCCTCATTATCAGCCGTGACATCCAAATATGTTTAATCTTGCATAAAATCCTTTCACATCTCAGACCCCATGCAGGGATGCTTTTATTACAAGTTCTAGAAGGTCGCAATGCACTCACCCATTAATTACCTTTCATATCAAAGATAATAATAAACATGCTGGTGGGTTGGACCAGTTGGACCTTATGCTCTGTCAAGGGCAGCCCAACGTGAAGTCAAGTTTAGATGGATGGAGATCCGCAGGCGAGCCAAGAGCGCCCAGGCTTGGCTTATTTGTTTTGTTTTTCCTCCTTTTTTTCAGCTGGACCATGTGATTTGTTCAGTGCTTTACCATGACAATAAGAAAGGATGAAAGGAGGTAAACAAATCCACCTCCTCTGCGTGTCTGGAGTTTGGAGTGAACACACAGCTGATGTCAGATTTTTTACTTTAATTACTGCAACTGTTAAAAAAATATGAGGCTCGTTTTTCCTTGCTGTTTTGTCAGATGCCATCACACTGTACTTGGTGATAATCCAGGGCAGCACAGCTCTGAAAATAACAGCTTTGGTTTGCCGATCTTCCAGTTGGCCTATTGTAAGTAAGCCGCCAAAGACACAGCATGAGGGCTGTCGCGTCATTTTCTCCTTTATTATTGTGTGGCTTGTAAGTAGAAGCGCTGGGCCCTGTGTGTGCAGTGACATTAGCATGTTGCTAGTGCAAGTGATCTTTCTAGCTTCCATAAAGTTTTGTGTGTGTGTACATGCGAGCATTTGCACACTGGCACTCACGTCAGCGTGCTGTGCATGCAGAATGAGAACAATGTGTGTATATGCAGACAACTGTCATCTCCTTTTTGTCAACAAGCACCTGTTTATTCTCTGTTAATTAATTGTTTAACACAGTTTCAATTTGTCAAGCAGTATGCTGCTGGCCAAATTAGCTTGCTAGCTTGCTGACGCTAGCTAGCACACCCCCTAATCAGTGTCCAGATGAATTATAAGTGTTGATGTGGCCAGATGTTACTCTACTGCACATCCTTCAGAATATAAATAATTAATGGCATCTGCTTCTTTAGCATCGTATAACCGCACAGATGAGCAGTGGAGAGAAGAAGAGGCAGAATTTGTGTTTCATGAGTCTAAGGTTACAAAAAGCTGCATGCCAAGGTTGGGGTATTATCAGTATTAGTAACAATTAAAAGTTAATCGCAACTGCATTCAGGTGCCGCTTGCTTGCCATTAATTATGTCTGTTTTCTGTGCCAGTGGAGAGTCTGTCTACATAGTAGTTTGTTGTCATAACAGTGAATACTATGTTGTCCCAGAGAGGGGCACTGCAGTAATGCATAAAACTCTGTGATGCTTAAACCAGCAATGCATCCAACACATATACAAAATAACTACAGCTCTGTCTAGCATGAGGAATCCAGAATAACAATGCCTGAATTGTAAAAAACGATCAACCATAAACACCATATATAACCATTGTGATCTGTATCATTTATGACGACCAGCTTGTTATAGTGTGGGAATTTAAATATAATCAAAGACAAGACAGTTCTTTATCTGATTCATTTCTGTAAACAAGAATAAACATAAAGTGACAATTTAACCTTTTTGTTAACCTCATGGTAGTTCAGTGCTGGATGAAAATATTACAGAAGAATCCTTTACGGGCATTATGGGTGCAGTATTTCTCTGGGACATTCTTTTCACCATTGTCTCATTACCATCAGGTAGCACTGACAAATGGATGGCTGTGTTGACATGAAGGCCAGCCTCTCTAAGTCCATTTCTGAGCCCATTAACAACAGCATCCCTCCATCAGTTGGAGTTGGTTAGGTTTTTGTCTTGGCTGCAGCTGTTAGGGTGTCATGCTTTAATGGCATAGCCTTCGCCTCGGCTGTAAACAGTATTGAATACTATTTACATTTAAATTGTTATCTTTCAGCTTACTCATGGTTCGCCCTAAACCAGCATGCTTTTCATAGTAAGCAAGAGTAAATCTTGTCTTTTAAAATGTACTATTATTCTCTTTAACTACAGTCATCTGCAATGAATACTGTGCAGCCGTGCAATTGAAAAAGGCTCTGCTTCTACATCTTTATTCACAATTATGCTGGACTTTAGTGGTACACACAATGCATGCTGGTATTAATGTATATATTTTGCACTTACACACAGTATAGAAATAGTTGTTTTTGTTTTTTTTTCCTTCCAGATGGTTAGTGTCTCAAAGATTCATCCCCATCAGTAATGAGTGCCGAGCATTCTATTAAAGACAGCTTTGTTGCCCCCAGGGGAATCCTATCCTACTGTAGTTTACATAGTGCTAAAACTAATCATCATATCAAGCAAAAGACAAACAAGTGAGAACAACATGAAAACAACACATTTTCTGATGTTGCATCTTTAAAAATATAACTAAATTGCATGTTGTTGAAAAGAAAGTAGTGCATTTTGCTTGGTCAGATAAGATCAAACATTCCTCTTGTTTTTTAACTGGACATCTATACCACGCCTAGGGTCAAACTGTGTTCATCTGCTTGTTAAGAAAAAACAAAACCATCATGTCATCACACAATCCCTAGAAATACCACAAGCCTTTCAGTTTGTAAAAACTTTACAGTCCTTAAAGGACATTTCAATTGGTGTCAGTGACACAGGGTAAAAGACGTAATTATTTTTTCAGTGATCTGAAAACTGTACAGTTACAGATTATGAGTAATGCATGCAGTCACTTGTATGAGCATAGAGAACTAAATGCAACATATGGAAAAAAAGTGTTTGCCTAAATTGAATGCAGCTACTACCACAAAATAAGACCACAGCTAAGACCACAAAATAGTTGCGTAAAGATTAGTTTAAAGTTTAAAATTACCACCTTCGTCGCACTGGACAATGGCCCACAGGATTGTTTAACAGACTCTATGCACCAACTGAGCATTTCAATTTAAAAATCACATAATGATTTTTTCTTCTGTTTTTGCCTAAGAACATTTGTTACCATAGTGTTTGTCCACTCGGAGCAGCATCTGTATATCATTATCTTTGTGTGTGTGTGTGACTGCTATTTGTCTATGCTTGTGCCTTGATAACAATAGCTGTTCTATTGTTACATTTAATGTTATACCCAGAAAGACATACAAGGATATCCTTAAAGGTGCACATATTTCGGTTTGGCCCTTGCAGAACATACTTACTTAACTTCCTAGAACCTGGCGTCCACATATGTGGACATCACATTTTGGGTTGTCTAGACCAAATTTTGCTCTACATGGGGCTGATATCCACGTACGAGGACATTATACTTTTACTGTTTGGACTTTGTTACAAACATCTTCCAGCAACTGTTAGCAGCACTTCAGCTGACCCATTGCTCAAAGAGACACAATTGTTGTTTCTCATTTTGCTTTTCTACTCAGGACATTTGGTGTGGCAAATGCTGATGTAAATTGGGGATTGGGAAACTTGTGTGCATCTATGAGACCATTGCAGGTTTTGATACAGTCAGTATACAGCAATCTGGGTGGAGCACACACCTGAGGGGACTTTCCTATTGTCATTTGTAATTAATCAGTATATCACAGATTTTAATGAATGACAGGTTTGTACTGTGTGTTTCACTGTATAAATAGAAAATAAAAGAAATGACGTAATTTTAGTGCTGACAGCATAAAAACACTTGCAGATACAAACGTCATTTGGAATGCGAATACACTTATTTTCATGTAGTGTGGACACTACAGTGTACAGACAGACCAAAAATCTCTTGTGAAAGCCATAAATCAAATCAGGCAGCTCAGTAATCCTTAACTCATTTGAATTGTTAAAAATTCCCAGAACATTCATCAACATAATGATTTGTTTTTGGTGGAAGACAATAAAATCTTTTGTATATATTTCTTAAGTTAGTTGAACTCAAGGAAAACATGCAGTAACTACTAAGATTAGCAAAAGTCTTTTTTCACAGGTCTGATGTCCCTGCTCAGCTTGATAGTTTCTGGGAAACTGAAGAAGAAACAACACTGGCATCAGATGATACACCTCAATTGATTAGTAGAGAATAACCACATTATTGATACTTCTTGTGTCAGTTTGTGAACTGCACAACAAGCATATTCTCAAGTAGAGATGACAGCTAGGGTCAATTGTACTTTCCTTATTAAATAAAAAGAAAAATAGTATTTGACCTGTGACAGCAGTTAAATCACAATGACGGTGATGTGCTTTCGCTAGTTTGGTACATTTGAACTCAAATACAATTCATGTTTGTCAAGTACAACATAACCTTAAAGAACTCTTGTTTTCACTGTCCTCCACAATTGAAGATTGGCTTGGCAGCGCCACAAGTGGGCAGCAACTAACAGCACTCCAGCTCATTCAGTAATATTTGTTGTCACTTCTATGTTTTGTTAAGTTTCATTTTCGTTTTTATATTGTGCAGAGGCAGAGAGACACAACTGGCTAAAACGCAGACATTGCACACGTAAACAAAAGCAAGGCAAGTGCTCAGGCATTGGCACCAGAGTAAAGGCTAACCCGTTCCATCCATCCTGCTCTCCAACGTGTGTGTTCACAGCAGAGGTGTGTACATGGCATGGAGGGAGAGACGCTGCACTCCCTTCAGAGAATAAAGCTGCTCTCAGAACAGCCAGATCCAGCCTCTCTCTCACGCTATGTGTACAGCAAAGAGAGACTATACGTCAAAGATCCAGAGCAACTTCCACAACACAAAAGACTCTTTTGCAGCTTATGGCAGGGCATTCAGGTCACCCAGTGCAAGCCTGAACCAAGCAGCAGTGATGGGAATGCAACAGTCCAAAAGGATGAGGCGATCAACTATGAGCCTGCGCCAAAAGCAACACCTCCTTTCATCGACTAGATCATCTCACTGCCTGCAGCTGATGTGGTAAGAGCCTTAATCAAGGTCAACCCACAAAAAGCTGCTGGGACAGACATCTTGGGCCATATGCTGCACGGTCAATTTTTTCACGTAACATTTTAACCAAATCATCTAAATCCTGCCTGAAGGACTATGGCCCCAATGCCTTGACCCCCATTATCATGAAGTGCTTCAAGAGAATTGTCATTAACTTTATTTCCTATTACGTTTTGATACAGGACGTATTTGCAACCTAATTACGTGCTACATTTATTAGTCTGAAGGGATTTCCAAGGAGGTGATGGGGAGAATGGAGGGCATCTACTGTGGAGGGCTGACATGTAGGAGACCAAAGTGCACACTGAGGTTGGACTTTGGCAAGAAATGTACTGAGGTTAGATTTAGGAAAAAGATTGTGTTTTGGTGTAATTTTTAATGCAGATCCATCTGTGAAGCTAGTGTGTGAAATGCACTGAGCACCTGTCTTTGCAACTGGAACTCATCAGTCACAACAATGAGTCGGCCTACAGAGAAGAGGTTCAGCAGATAGCTATCTGGTTCGACGCAAACAACCTGTCACTGAATGTGAACAAAACAAAGGAAATGATCGTCAACTTCATGAAAACTCGCTCCACCCACTCCACCCCACTCAGTTCCACGGTAGAGGCTGTGAGGAACATCAAGTTCAGGAGTTCACTTTCAGATGACCTCCCCTAGACAACCAACATCAACTACATCACCAAGAAGGCCCAGTAGCACCTCCACTTCCTGAGACAGCCCACCTCCCTTCTCACCGTGTTATACAGGGGCACTATATCCCTGTACGGTTTGGCAACTCCAGAGTGACTAATCAGAAACAAGTTTAATGGATTGTGAGGACAGCTGGAAAAGCCATCTTTCCCCTTGCTATTGGACATCTTCCACAAGCACTACATCAGGAAGTCCTCCTGCTTAACCCCTTACTGCTTACTTAAGCTGGAGCCACATCGCGTCATCTCTCTATGTACCTGTACGAGTAAACAGCAGAGATAACGTTAAAGTTTACTTTGACTTTAAACTGTTCCTGTACTAGCAAACATTAATGAATTATGAACAATTATTTATCTAACTGCATCAGCTTAGATTGCCTTAAGATGTCTGGTGTGAATGGCTCTCCTGAGGTCATTTGATGGGCTCTGCCTGGGCCAAATCCTGTGCATCTAAAGCAATTTTGTGATTTCTTTTTTTACCTCTGTGCTATAACTAATTTTGGCTGGCTGCCTGCTTTTAGAAGCCACACTACCAACTCATATCCGATTATAAAACAGGGGACTGATAAATATCTAAACTCAGAGCTTACTCCATAAGGTCTTCTGAGATCTCTTTTTCTGAGGTATGGCGTGCATCAGCTAATGGTGTTATGTGAATAGTATTTTTACAACATTATTACTGTGTGTGTGCTTTTTTGTGTGTATATTTAATAAAATCATGAAATATCATAAATGTTTTATCACCTCAGAAAGTTTTTTTCCAAGTATCAATGCAGTTGAGATGGCAGAGTGAAAAATCACCATTTTACTGCATCAACTTTCTTGTCACTCAATGTGTTTGTGAGTCTGGTTTGCCTTACTGCACCTTGTGATGGAAAATTATTATTCAGACACTATAAGTATGATGAAAACCTTGATGTTCTGTGAAGGATGTTTTCTT
>JAUMHF010000019.1:19148319-19163221 GCA_032359275.1 Microctenopoma steveboyesi | reverse complement strand
GAAGAAGAGAAGCAAAAAAAGTTGAAGAGCAGACCCTACAGTGGGAGTGACATCACGCACTCTGCCTTCTCCAAAGTGTCTCCATTAAAATGAATGGAGAAGTTTCCGGATTTTAATCAGTGACATAAAACTTAAACCGCTCTAATTCAAAAAGTACAAAAGATACGAAGACGCCGTTTTACAGTGAAAGAGCTGAAGGTGTCTGGACCCGTTTAAAGTTTGAATAACGTTTCTACGACAAAGTATGGCGACACACCATGTGAGTGAAGGGAGAAAGGGCTTCGCCATGCACTGCCTCACATTCTTTTTATATAGGAGTAGAACCAATTCAGTGTGTTTCCAGTAATTCCTAAGTCTGACAGTGTAGAGAGAAGAATCTGATGATTGACTGTTTAAAAAGTGGCAGAAGGATGAGGACAGAAGATCTGCGGGCAACTCTTGCAGCACGAAGGTCATTCACCATTGCCAGGAGGGAGGTTTCAGTTGAGTGTCCTTGTCTGAAACCAGACTGAAGAGGATCAAGTAGATCATGCTCTTGGAGAAATGAAAGAAGTTGAGCTAAAACGGCTCTTTCAAGAATTTTTGAGAGAAATAGAAGGTTGGAGACTGGGCGGTAGCTGTCCAGTAGAAAAGGGTTGAGTGTGGGTTTTTTAAGTAAAGGAACAATAAGGGCCTGTTTGAAACCTGTGGGAAATGTACCTGTTGTGAGTGTGGAATTTTGATGTGTGTCAGCGGGGAAATAATAGAGGGTTTTATGGACTGAAGAGATGTGAGGGAATGGGATCCAGCAAACAGGTGGTGGGGTGACTTAAGTGGAGAAGTTTAGACACGTTTGATTCCGAGAGCGGAGTGAAAGCAGTGATCTAGTTTCCGGAGTGACAGAGGGGTGGGGGCTGAGGTTAGGGGGAGAGAATTGCTTGCTGATAGTATCCACCTTATCCTGGAAGTATACAGATTTTGCCACAGTAGCAGCAGCAGAGAAGGATGTTAAAAGAGATTGATACTTACCAAGTTCCGCCAGGGATTTGGATTTCTTCCATTGCCTTTCAGCTGCTCTGAGCTGAGTCCTGTGGTAGCGAACCTCATTGGAGATCCAGGGAGAGGGTGGGATCGCACGAGTAGGTTTGGAGGTGAGGGGTGAGAGGCTGCCAAGGCAAGAGGCTGCCTAGGGTAGAGCAGAGGGTGTCTGTGGCAATGTTAGGGTCATGGATAGAGAGGATACCTAGGGGTGAAAGCTCAGAAGAAACAGTAGTAGACAGTCGAGTAGGGGAGAGGGTATGGAGGTTACGATAGAAAGTAGTTGAGTGTGAAGTGGATGTAGTGCGTGCCCAGGGAGATAGTCTGAATTGAATGAAGTAGTGGTCAGATACATGTAGAGGGGTAACAGATGAGTTGGCTGTGGAGCAGTTGTGTGTGGGAACGAGATCTAGTTGCTTACCAGCTCTGTGCGTTGCCGGCGTACTAAGAAGTGTGAGGTTGGATGCAGAGATGAAACTGTGGAAATCGGCTGTTTGTGGCATGAGTAGGTTGAGGTTCATGTCACCCAGAAGCACCAGGGGTAGCTCCTCATCAGCAATAGTGGAGAGAGTTAAGTCAAGTTCCTCCACAAAGTTCCCCAGTGGTCCTGGAGGACGATTTACAACAACTATGGACATTTTTATGGGGTGTGTGATAGTTACTGCATGAAATTCAAAACTAGTAGTGTGAGTGGCAGATACTAGAGTGAATCTCCATTTCTTGGAAATGAGCAAACCTGTGCCACCGTCCAGTGGGCCGGGGGGTATGAGAGCAATAGTCAGTGGAAAGAGCTGCAGGTGTAGCTGTGTCATGAGGACGGATCCAGGCCTCAGTCAGGTTGAATATCTGAAGGTCGTGTTCTGTTGCAAAGGCGGGAATGAAGTCAGCTTTGTTAACCACCGACTGACAATTCCACAGCCCAAACGAGTATTCAGGGTGAGAAGATGAGGCCTGGGAGAGTGTACGCAGGTTGTATGGGTTGCGTGTTCTGCGAGTACTGAATCTGGGAGGACACCTAGAGAAGATAACTGGAGTTTTGTGAACACACATGGTCAGAAGGAAGTAGTTTTAAACCTACAAATTGGCAGAACAGTGCCTTTTACTGTGTGAAGGATGTATCCCTCCACACTCAAATAACTAATGATTGTTTACATCATGCGTGACATCACGTGTTGCATCGTGCTTTGATTGGTTGCAAAGGCACGCAATTGTGCATAAACAAACCAAGTGTGTCTGCACAGGGTGAAAAAAGGATATGTACCTTGTAGTGCTAATGAAATAAATAAATGATAAATACAATAGAATGATAAATATTGTACGTCTGGCAGCGTTGATGAAATTGCCCTACTCCCTAAACAACTAAACAGTGCCTCAGATATTGAGGTCTCAAGCAAAAACTGTATGTTTATGTTAGTTATAACACCATCACCAGAGCTACAAAATAAATCAGATGCACTGTTTTCGTTAGCACTGTAAAGCGCAATTCGAAGAGAGAAACCTTAAAAATGTTAAACTCGGCAGATATCTAACATCCTGTAGCCATGGTAGCATTGATTTTAAAGTTAAGGATATGACTTTAAACCCATTACTGCACGCAGACAGAATGACCTAATAAGGTTACATGGGACAAGCTTGCATGAATTAAATGTTATACTGAAAAGATGAGGAACACACAGGTCAAATGTTAATTACAAATTGTCTCATTTCATAAAGACTAAAGATTGTAATTAATCTTGGATGGGACAAACTCATAGCAATTTACCACATTAATGTACTTATGTGGCCCACAAACAGAGCCTCACACATTTCTCATGAGCATAATTAAAAAGTTATTCACCCCACATTAATGTTAAAGCCAAAAGGTGAAGAAAACATCATCTGTGAAAAATCCAGGTTAGGAATGAGCTTATATTGGTAATAGCATGTTAATTTGTAACATTAATGGCAGAAATGCACAATAAATGAGGCATGAAGTGAGACAAGAAAGCTGATAATTAAACATTGATTCAGTTTGACTTGATTTATTGTCCTCAGTGATATTAACCAAAGCAGACCTTTGATGCATTTGTTAGTATTGTGAGAAATGTTAACTCTATGAAATAAACACAATAAAGATCACTGCTATAATAATTTCATCTATTTTTGGCACAGCCTTTCCTCATGCATCACCCTTTCATCATTTTTTCTGATCTTTTCATCCTGGGCACTTTAACAGCTTTAATATCTATAAACCAGAGAACATAAACTCTCTAATATGCTCATGTTCACTTCTGGATCTGCACCACTGACTATGAATGGAACATTCAAATTTCGAGAGTGACAAAGTTTGTCTGAGATCTTATACCCAAGTGACCTTTTCCTTTTCAGTTCAGCACAAGAGAAGTCATTCCCTTCCATATCCTTCCTGGGAAATTCCCTGGAGATCACAGCAGCCACAAAGTGGGTCTTCCATTCAAGGTCAATGTCAATGATGTTATTCTTTTTTTCATTTGTAGCTAGGACACAGACTCATAGTTTCCCACAAATGTATCCTGTTGACTTCAGACATGAGCACATCTATAATATATCTGATCAAATCACCTTGAGAGGAATGTGAATACTGTACTGGAAATATTCTGTACTTGCTGCAAGAAGGCTAGGACTTATAGCTTCATACTGTAGCTGGTAGAAAACTAATTTTAAATGACCTTCAGATTTGCAGCTTCATAGTGTAAGAGCATAATGACTGTAATTATTACAAGACAACCATCATTGTAAAATGAATAATGTAACCATTAAAGCTAACAACGCGTACAGCTCCTGAAGGCAAAACTACACAGACATGGTCAACAAAGTCTCGAGACGCAGTAACACTGCTAATTAATAATACATATACTGTAGTAGAATTAATGACTACAAAAGAACTAGCTTCATCCAGGTCAGTGTTAATTGAAAAGGTTCTTATTTTTTGTGCCAGCTCTCTCAAGGTGACAGAGCATGTTGTGGTTAGATTAAATATTTATTGAGGGCTGCCATTACATTGCCATTATCATTTAGATCAGTTCATTAAACAACAAGACATAAGACTGAAAAAAGGTTACTGTACCCTCATGTGCACTCTTCTAGTGCAGACATGCACTATGTACACAAACACAACCACACATGTTCTACACGCTTCTGAGGTCACTGAGCTGGGTCCCAAGGTAATCATTGAACAGTAGTTCTGGCTATGCTTGGAAAACAGCGACTCTGATAAATGCCTGCTGGGAAGTCCATGGAGCACTACATATTCCCGGAATAAAAACTATAGAAATAATAATAAAATAATAATGCTTGTGTAGAGTTAAATTATATATGAAGACATAGTTGTACAGCGCACTTTGTATGCTGTATGGTATTATTTTTAATTTTTTTTAATTTTTTTATATTTATATCAAGTCTGGACTTTCTCAAGTCCAGACTTGAGAAAGCCCTCTGGATAGAAGGGCGAAACGTTGTCAAGAAACCTACTAAGTCCAGTTGCTATTGGATAAACCTTTTTTGAGATAAATTTCTAAGCATGTTCTTTGTCTTGACGAGTTAGGCCTTATCAGGGTTCCTGATCTCCACATTTACGAGAGTTTGAATGGTGAATGGAACTTCTGAATGTGGCAAGAGTCAGAGTTGTACATAAAGTCTGATGTGTACAGGGTGAAAAGAAATGGAGACAGGACTGTTCCCTGAGGAGCTCCTGTGCTGCAGACCACAGTGTCAGACACACAGTTCTGCAGACGTACTGGGGGCAGCCTGTGAGGTAGTCCATGATCCAGGAGATCATAGGAGAATCCACCAGCATGTTTTTTAACATCTCTCCCAGGCAGTGCAGGCTGCATGGTGTTGAATGCACTGGAGAAGTCAAAAAACAGGTGTGATGTAGCAGATAAGTGATGGCATCAACGACTCCAAGATGGGGCTGGTAGACAAACTGGAGGGGATCTAGTGAAGGTTTGACTAGCCACTGGCCGGTAGTCATTTGGGACACTGGGACGTGGCTTCTTATTCAAAAGGATCAGGCAGGACCTTTTCCACCCCAGAGGAACTCTCTCAAGCTGCAGGCTCAGGTTGAATATGTGTTGGAGAACCCCACCTAGCTGAGGAGCGCAGGCTTTCAGCACCCTGGAGCTGACTCCATGTGGCCCTGAAGCTTTTGTGGGACATGATCATTTAAATATGATCCGGTGATAAAGACTAATTTTATTAGTTTTAAAGCCCTGTGCCACCGCCAGTTTAAACAGTTTCTACTCGACATCCAGGCTGAATACTGATTTGTTGTTTTTCACAATGATGTAAGGTGACTCAGTCAGGTATCTGCACTGCAGCGTTACTACTCTCTCAGATTCAGATTCAGATTCTGATTTTATTTGTCACGTGCACAATCATACACAGTACAATATTCAGTGAATTGCTTGTACGACTGACAGCGACGTCTGAAATGTAAAGAAATATAAAGAAAGAAGAGGAACATAATAAATAATGAACACAATAATTTAAGAAACACAAGTCAAAACAATAGAATGTTTAGGTAACAAAGATGTCTAATTGCCAATTAACAATAGAATGTCTAAGTACAAAGAATGCAGCAAGTGGAATGCAACAATATGTAGTAAACATGCAGTAAAGTGACTTTGTGGGTGTAGTGTAGTGATATAGTGCAGTCAATTGTCAGTGTCTATGGGAATGCTTCGGGTGAGAGCAGTATATGGGTCAGAGTTATTGGCAAGGTCTATTGGACAGTGCCTGAGGGGTCCGGGGTATGTCCGAGATGTTTGCAGCTGTGCGCTACTGCAGAACATTCCTCTATTGTCCTTTGCAGTTCGTTCCAGGTGGAAATATAGAGTGACCAACTCAAATCAAATCAATGCCAGGAATTATGAAGTGATTATATGTGT
Organism: Microctenopoma steveboyesi; assembly: GCA_032359275.1. Lineage (NCBI taxonomy): Eukaryota > Metazoa > Chordata > Actinopteri > Anabantiformes > Anabantidae > Microctenopoma > Microctenopoma steveboyesi. The sequence goes on along the minus strand of JAUMHF010000019.1, from coordinate 19,157,297 downwards.
ATGTGTTTATAGATGATTAAAATATCCAAATATGCAGGTGTATGCAGATGTCCATGGTTGAAGTCTGTAATGTGAGATATGAGTGGTGCAAATGTGCATGAATGAATGTATCGAGCGTGCATAGGTGTAGGAGTGTGATTGTCCTATTCTTGAATGACTCGAGTGAGTGCAGTTATGAAAGCAGGTGTACAGGTAGGTGTGACAGTGGATGTAGTGTGGTTTGGTGTGCATGGTGTGGTTTGCAGGGACAGTGTTGGTCCTGATAGGTGGAAGGTGGTCGGCGGTCTGGTTGCGAGTGTTGATCCTGGTCAGCGGTTGGCGGCCTGGTTGAGAGCGCGTATCGCCGGTGGGAAGAAGCTCCTCCTCAGTCTCTCTGTGTTGGTTTTCAGAGAGCGGAAACGTTTTCCCGACCGCAGCAGAGAGAACAGTCCATTGCTGGGGTGGCTGAGGTCCTTCACGATCTTCCTGGCTTTGGTCCTACACCGTCTGCTGTAGATTGAGTGCAGGTCAGGAAGCTCAGCGCAGATGGTGCGCTCAGCTGTTCGCACCACTCTCTGTAGAGCCCCTCTGTCCTGCATGGTGCTGTTCCCAAACCAGGTTGTGATGTTCCCAGTCAAGATGCTCTCTGTGGTGCAGATGTAAAAATTCCTCAGCACCCTGGGGGGTAGTCTGAAGTCTCTCAAGCGCCTAAGGTGGTAGAGACGCTGCCAAGCCTTTTTCACCACAGTGATGATGTGACAGGACCATGAAAGGTCCTGCGTGACGTGGACTGGTATCTGAAGTTATTCACTCTCTCCACTGGGCTCCCGTTGATAACAGGGGTCTGGTAGTTTCTGTCATGTTTGGTGTTGAAGTCCACTACCAGCTCCTTCGTCTTGCTGACATTGAGCATCAGGCGGTTTCTCCACACCAGTTCTCAAGATTCCTGGGTTAGGGTTAGGGCTCCGGGGCTGAGAGTGAGGCACGTTGAGACCTGTCCTCCCATCCTCACTGCCTGTGGTCTACCAGTTAGAAAATCAGAGATCCACTGGCACATGGATGAGTCCCAGGTGCTCCAGCTTGGTGGTGAGTGTGGAGGGGATCATGGTATTGTTACGGGCCCCAAGCTGGGACTGAGGTAACAGTGAACAACGGGATCTGAAATAATAGTTTAAAGAACAGAACAGCAACCATCGGTGTGTTACTCTTCATGTCCAGATCTCGTCTGCTCTTTATTCAACTTGCAACAAATTATTTTCAGTGTACAACATTAATGAAATTGTCTCAAAACTCTGATGTGTTGCTTTTTCACTGGTACCATAAACTTACTACATTATATTCCTCTCACCTTACATGGGAGCTACTAAAATGTAGTACTGCGCAGGATTCATTCACTGCTTGTGTAACGGGTATGTTAATGTTTTATATTTCCCCAAAAGTCCATCTATTTATTTTTGTAGCAATTTTCTGTTAATTGTATTTGTATTTTATTTTGAGGGAGCTTTTATTTTGTTACGTTGTTTTGTTTGGCCTCTGACCTGTCTGATGTAATTTCCTGTAAATTCGCGCTGCTTTACTCAGTCGGCTAGTGGCCGTTCCGAGGTGAGTTGGATTGTGCGACAGCTGCTGCTGTCGTTACGTTGCAAATGCTAAATGTTGGTTTGACACTTGCAGGTTAGAGAGGAAATCTTATGTCATATTACTTTACACATTTTATTTTAATTTGGTTGTGTTTCATTTGTTTGTACAGCATTTTAATGTGAATCATGGAGATAGCCGTTTCCTTGCTAGGCTAGGAGCGAGTACTCGTGGTTTTGCATGTGGTCACGCGTTGTCCTTGTGTCTTTAGAAGTACGTGTGGACTCTGACGAAAGTTGCTGTACTAAGTTTATTTTCATTTTAACAGGTATGTTGGCTTCCTCCTTATTATTTTGCATTAGTGTTATTTCACAAATTTGTTTGGTGTTCAAATTGTTATTTTACTTGTTTTCTACAAAATGTGAAGATGGTTCAGGAGATGATTACATTTAGATTGTGATTATAGTATTGAACTGTGTTTTATTTTAAATATGTCAGTCGGCTAGTGGCCGTTCCGAGAAGTACGTGTGGACTCGTGGTTGTCTTCGTTCCTCCACCACAGTTTCATTACACGACACAACGCAGGGTTCTTTCCCTTTCTCTTCTAGTACACAAAATCAGGTATGACATTAGGCCCTGCTACCATATAAGGCACAGTCTGAAATGGGGCATAAGAGTTCATTTGCACAGGTTGCATCCCCCATATCGGCAAACATTGTAAACCACAGAGTCCCACATGACTAACAATTCCCTGAGCTTGATAGGAAGGCTGGCCCAGGGCATTGTAAGTGAGGGCCCATGGCGGTCTCCTGTCCTGTACCGGTCTCCTGGGAGGCTCTTCCTGTGGCAATGTCTGTTCCTCATGCTCCACAGCCATTTCCAGTTCGATCTTTTCAGTGTCTTCTCCATGTCCTTGTTCATTATGACCACCACTGTCCTCTGGTCCATGAGTGAGTTCACTGTGATCCTCCACCAGAACATCCTCATTTACCGAAGCCTGCGGTGAGTCTCTTGTTGGTGTATGAGTTTGAGTGACCTGTCTCTGTGATCGGTGTGTTATGGGTACTCTGAGCCAATAACGTGGTTCCAGGTCACATTCAGAATCCGACGAGTCACTTCCTCTGTTACTTGGGTTTTGATCGGCCCTGTGAGTATTGACTCTGCTTTTCACAGGTTTCGTGTCCTTCCTCCAACTCAAGTCCAGTCTTCTCTAAGTGCATATAGTCTATTGACACCAGCTCCAAGGGTGCGCTTGTACTAATACTGCCCATAGGAGCTCTTACATGAGTGGCAGGCTTCTTCTGCTTAATACATGGACACTTCCTGGTTACATAAGCCTCTATGTCCTTCTTCATAAAGGGCCAGTAGAAGCGGTCCCGGGCCAGGCTGATAACCCGCTCACTTCCAAGATGCGCCATGTCATCATGGAGGTGTTTTAGCACCAGAGACTTATACTCCTCAGGTAACACCAGTTGTTGTCTACCCCCAGCCACCCTGTATAATAGGCCCCTCTCTACCTTCAGTTTCCCCCACTCGCGCATAAGTCTTTTTACTAATACACTTGCTCATTGTCTGTCTGCATTAGTCAACGTGATCTTTGTTTCCTTTAGCTTAAGGAGTGTGTTTATTGTCACATCCTGCCTCTGTGCTCTTGCTAACTCTGCATGATCAAATCTAGGTAGAGCCGACTTGTCACTTTCTGTGTCTTGAGCCAGGTTTAAGCTGAGAGAAGCGGAAGCAGTCGGGCACAGTTTTCTGATCAACAATCTATAGTCAATACAAAGTCTTAACGTGCCATCCCGCTTCCTCACACATACAACTGGGGCAGAGAAGGATGACTTTGACTTTACAATCCAGCCTTTGGCGAGTAAGTCTTGAATATATTCTTTCACCACTTTATATAGTGGTTTTGGGATAGCTGCGTATGTGCGTTGGACAGGGACATCATCTTTCAGACTGATGGTCATTTTTAAGCTTGGGATGTCACCAATGTCGCTGTCATCCTGGGCAAAAGCACCTGATTCCTCAAATAACATTTGTTTTACCTTACTCTGCTGTTCTAGTGTAATGTCCACAGGAGGGTGCCAACGAGTCCTTTGTCTTGGTTGGACTTGGGAGCAGGGTCCACGCCGTCCACAGGAACTGAGACTGTCTCACACGTGTTTTTAGGATTGTCTGTCTCAACTATTTTCGTAATGAGTTCAATAGACCCTAGAACTGTCGAGCTGGGTAGACTCACACTTTGGTCTGAGTAGTTTGACACTGGTAACATATGGTCTGTCAGTCTTCTCTATTTGTAAGAGTCCCGCCCCCACACTGAGTGGTTCTAAGTGAACACTATTTAACACGGGCTCAAATAGCACCTGTGACTGAATTAAAGCCTTCTGGAACGCTGCACTTGATATAGGCTACTTGATATAGGCTACTTGATGAGAGTAGACAGTTACACCTTTATCGCTGCGCTCATTGTGGCAGGAGACTTTAACAGAGCCAACATCAAACGCGCAGTGCCCAACTTCTTTCAAAACATCACCTGCCCCACCAGGGGCAAAAGGACACTGGATCATTGCTACACAACAGTTAAGGACGGTTACAAGGCACAGCCTCATCCCCCCTTTGGGAAATCCGACCACGCCGCCATCTTCCTCATGCCAAAATATAAACAACGGCTCAAACAGGAAGCCCCGGTTCAGAGGGAGGTCACGCGCTGGACGGACCAATCGTTGGCCGCGTTACAGGGCGCACTCCATGACGCAGACTGGGACATGTTTCGGCGCAGCTCTAATATCATCAGCGAGTTGCCAGTGGATCTCTGATTTTCTAACTGGCAGACCACAGGCAGTGAGGATGGGAGAACAGGTCTCAGCGTGCCTCACTCTCAGCACCGGAGCCCTCCCCAGGGTTGTGTTCTGAACCCACTGCTGTACTGCTTGTACACGCAGGACTGCGTGGCTAGCACCAGTTCCACCAACATCATTAAGTTTGCTGATGACACCGTCATTGTGGGCTTGATCTCTGACAACAGCGAGTCGGCCTACCTGAAGGAGATCAGGAATCATGAGAACTGGTGTCAGAGAATAACCTGATGCTCAATGTCAGCAAGACAAAGGAGCTGGTAGTGGACTTCAGCACCAAACGTGACAGAAACTACCAGACCCCTGTAATAAACGGGAGGCCAGTGGAAAGAGTGAATAACTTCAGATACCTCGGAGTCCACATCACGCAGGACCTTTCATGGTTCTGTCACATCAACACTGTGGTGAAAAATGCTTGGCAGCGTCTCTACCACCTTAGGCGCTTGAGAGACTTCAGACTACCCCCCAGGGTGCTGAGGAATTTTTACATCTGCACCACAGAGAGCATCTTGACTGGGAACATCACAACCTGGTTTGGGAACAGCACCGTGCAGGACAGAGGGGCTCTACAGGGAGTGGTGCGAACAGCTGAGTGCACCATCTGCGATGAGCTTCCTGATCTGCACTCAAACTACAGCAGACGGTGTAGGACCTCAGCCACGCCAGCAATGGACTGTTCTCTCTGCTGCGGTCGGGAAAACGTTTCCGCTCTCTGAAAACCAACACAGAGATACTGAGGAGGAGCTCGTGCTCTCAACCAGGCCACCAACCACTGACCAGGATCAACACTCGCAACCAGACCGCCGACCACCTTCCACCTATCAGGACCAACACTGTCCCTGCACACCACATCATACACATCAAACCACACTACATCTGCATCGACATCTGCATACACCTACAGATTTGGATATTTTAATCAGCTATACACACATACACATATGATCATACACATACACATGATGATGATTTGATTTGGTCACTCTATATTTCCATATCAATCATTTCCATAACCTAATACTCCTATCTCATCGCTTAAATATTCCTTCTAGGTGGCTGACCGAGGGTAAGAAGACCTCAAAGGACCTCAGCGGATGGAGGACAGGAGAAAACCGCGAAGGACCCTTGCGAACCTCAGTCGCCTACCTGGAACAAACTGCACAGGACCACAGAGAAGTGTTCTGGAGTAGCGCACAGCTGCAAACATCTCAGACCGGCACACACCCACAGATGAACATACCCCAGACCCCTCAGGCACTGTCCAATAGACCTTGCCAATAACTCTGACCCATATACTGCTCTCACCCGAAGCATTCCCCCAGACACTGACAATCGACTGCACTATTTCACTACACTACACCCACAAAGTCACTTTACTGCATGTTGTTGCATTCCACTTGCTGCATCCATTTTACTTAGTCATTCTATTGTTAATTGGCAATTAGACATCTTTGTAAGTTAAACATTCTATTGTTTTGACTATGATATTGTTGGATGATAATGACATTTTAGCTTGTCAAGACTTGCCTATTTAATCTGAAACACTCGAGCAGCACTTACCACAGAGCTTGGGAGTAATGATGACATGAAGAAATTCAGGATCTTAGCCATTACTCACTTTCACATTTTGAGTTCTAAAATATTGAAATGAAAGAAAAATTTGATTGGTCTATAGTTTGCAATTTTAGATTTAAGCTTTCAGAGTAAGAACAATTTAGAAAGAAAGATTATTGCTTTCCATTTAATGACTTAGCTAAACATCATGTTGCAGTCCTACAGTCCTGTCTGGATTAATATATTTGAGATTAAAATTATAAAATAATTTAGGCTTTCCAATTTGAATTTTAGATTCAAATCAGGAGACTGCAGAATATGAGGAAATTTAATCACACTTAATTACTTTAAGTCACTAATAAGAAAAATAAAAATTATACTTTTATCCTCCTTTTTATCCTCTGGAAATAAATAAATAAAAATATACAGGAGACATTGCAGTCATTTAAGCAACCGCACAAGTAACTGCTGTTGTAATGTTGACTGTAAATTATAGTATATTAGGGTTTTTTGATACTATTTTTTATATGGTTTGCACTGCAGTGTTTACACTGCCATGTAGTGTGTCCAGAAATACTTCACCTTTTCACCTGCTATTCCAAATTTAAATAAATTGATAGACATTAAAAGACAACATTTATCTTACTTTTATTAGGGCAGGCGGTGACTGTTTTCCTGAATGTGGTGACTTCTGAGACAATTCAAAACCCTACAAACTTGACTTAGCTAATGCTGAATAAATTCATTTGTTTCTGCACTTACCAAATTTCAACCCATATGTTGCAGAATGCAAAACACGTCACGTGCGATGTTTGGTACTTACAGCCTGTGGCCTTTTGCAATAGTAGATTTAGGGTGATATCTTTTTTTAGTGTCATCAGTCTAGATATTCATCACACGAAGCACAATTTGTTTACATTTTAATAACCCATTACGGTGAGTGCCAAGAATGAGAGCGTAAATAAGTGGAAGAAATGATCAGTGTATACATGAATAACTATATTTTTTACTGAGTGAAGGTCAAAACTTGTCCTATTGAAAAAAGAAACATAACAGCTGCCCAAAAAGCTTTTTGAGGTCACCATAAAGTAGAAAAGGTGATCTTGACACATTTTACACATTCCTCAAAAGCTGTAAGCACCAAGGGAGACTAGATATCATTTGTTCACAGTAAGAAGTGCTCAAATGTGTTTCTCAGCAACAGATGGGGGACAGAGAGTCTTTCAAGCTCTGACCAGTCTCTTTGGTTGTAGGAGACTTCTCTGACCCAAATGGGTTTTCAGAGGCATTTCAGGGCATGAAGACGTAAGCCTGACCAGGTAAAGATGAGATGTAATTGGAGTTACTTTACCAAGGCTGTTACTTTGCCATAAATCATGACAATTGAAAGTCCTGTGCCCTCTATTCAGTGTCCTGAAATAGTGCAGGAGGAAAAATTAACTGTGCTTCGCTAGAACTTTCCTCTTCAATCCAGTGGGGCTTTATTGGATTTTATCTTGCTGAGCTTACAGTGTAGTGTGTACTTTCCTGTAAAGCAGTGAAAGTGTGTGATCAAATCCTTCCTTTCATGAATAAAATGTAAAAAAAAGGTACAAAAACGTACAGTATAATGAAATTGGACTACACATTTAGTTTTAAATTGTTTACATATATACTCAAACTGACTAATGTAAGTAATCAGTGAATGGGTTTACATGCACTTAACCTGGTTACTTTAAATCTACAGTACTGTCAAAAAGACATATTGCATTATTTTTTTAGCAATGCTATAATGAACATATACAGTATATTGACAGTTGACCTCTTCATATTTCTCTAAACAGGTCACTTCAGCTTACAGAAGATTCTTTTTTGGTTTGTTGATCGCTGTAAATATTTTATGTTACCGCCCTTAACATAGTAATGTGTAATAGTGAGACACACCAATACTGCATTTTTCATAGTAGTATTCTGATACTACGTTGAAATGAAAAAAAAAAGGAATAATAAATGAATAATGCTGTCTGTCTTTCACTATCTAGTTTTTCTGTAATTCACACTTCCTGTAAATGCTGTGTTAAAATGTGTTAATAGTAATACAATATGTGATAGTGTGTGTGTGTCCATGTTTATCTTAAAGAGGTAGCACAGTGAGAACAAACCCTTTTAAATACAGAGTCTTATTTGCATCATCACATGCTAGGTCGTAAAGCATTTAAGTGCAAACAAATACATTGGCCTTCCAGTTTAATACCTTTGGAGGGAACTTTAATACAATGCTGCATACAGATATTTGTAGAAACATATTTATTTATCATTAACTCTGAAGCTTTAGGCTTGATGTGTTGACTTTTGTGGTGCTAGGTTTGTTTATTATCTCTGTGCCATGAGAATCAATTACTATAGGCACAGACTAAAATTATGTAAATATGTCTATGTACAGGATGGTTTATATCTCTTAATGCTGTAACTAACTGCTGTACTTTGCCAGGACAACTGATAACAAACTGTGGCTTCCTAGAACAAGGAAATTAAGCTTTGTGAGAACCAATGTAGAGTGATTACTATTCACACTATTAATGTGATTATGCACTTTAATTGGTTTGATGAAGAAATTAGTCCCATGAAGTTATGATAATTGCGTTCACAAAGACCTATTAATTAGTTGGTAAAACAATTAGAGGATGCTTAAAACATGTCATGTGTCATACAGTCACGCGTTAATGTCTTCAGGAGTGGGAATAATGATGAATGAATTCAATTCAATTTCAATTCATCTTTATTTGTATAGCGCCAAATCACAACGACAGTCATTTCAGGGCACTTTACATAGCAAAGTTTAGGACCTTGCAAAAATATAAGTGTATATATAATCAAAGGAGAACGAGCTCAGACTGCCAGGAAAGTCCCCCAGCAGACTAAATCTATAGCAGCTTAACTAAGAGATGGTTCAGTCACCTGATCCACCTCTAGCTATAAGATCTATCGAAAAGGAAAGTTTTAAGTCTAACCTTGAATGTAGCGAGGGTGTCT
>JAUMHF010000019.1:19133796-19147709 GCA_032359275.1 Microctenopoma steveboyesi | reverse complement strand
CGCCTGTTTGAACTCTGAGTTTTTTGGGCATTGGGTTTTGGAAATGTGTTTCTGTACTCTGGTTTTGCCTGGGTTTTCGGTTTGTCACCTAATTATCTGATTCATGGGTTTTTTGCTTGGTTTTGTGCTTGCCGTTTTGCTCTGCCATTGTTTGGAATCTGTACCCCTGTCGTCTTGTCTTTGGTTCCGTCTGTCTGTTCCCGTTTCCTCGTCTCGGTTTTGTGTTGTTCCCTGTTCGGTCCCTTTCTTTCAACCCCCGTGTTCTGAGTGCTATTGGGTCCGTTACCTCAAACCCCCTTGACAGTTAGATTAATAGGTTTGAGGCCTTTTGGGATAAAAGATCCCAATAAAGCTAAATAGCACGTGTTCTGTATATGTTGTATATGGGTGTTGATTACACACAAAAAGCACCAACAAAAGTCACCAGTTTCCTGGTCCTCTATCTTCTTCTTCTGAACTTATATAATGATTTGTTAGTCAGTTTCCTCGTGTACAGTTTCCACAAGCTCAAATTGAGTTCATATTAGCTTTGCATTCGCTGACAAGACCAACACAAGCTAGCTAAAGACAACATGTGCTGCTGCTTCAGCTAAGTCTATGCTGATTTTACTACTTTATTTTACTTTATTTTATTTGGCAGATGCTTTTATCCAAAACGACCTAAAAAGAGAAGACAACAGCAATTACCATTTGCTTCTGTAAAATCTGTGATACTACAAAAAAGAACCTTGATAAGGCCTAACTCGTCAAGACAAAGTCATGTTGTCATGTTAAGGAATTGTTTAGTGTTGGACAATTACAATATATGAGTTGGTGATACTTTCAGCCAGTTGAATGGGGCAGGACAAGTTATTCCACCAGCCAGGAACCACAAAGGAGAAAAGACTGGATTGTGATCTGAGAACTCGTGAAGACGGGATTTTTAGCCTCATTTCGTCAGCAGACCTGAGAGCGCATGCAGCAGTGTAACTTACCAACAGTGTGTTAAAGTAAGATGGAGCAGATCCATTGAGAGCCCTGTGGGTAAGCATCAAGGATTTAAACTCGATCTGAGCAGCTACTGGGAGCCAGTGAAGAGAGTTGAAAAGAGTTGTGACATGTTGTGTCAGGTTCAGCTTGTCATCTATCCAAACTAAAGGCTTTTGGGAGACCTTGTAGGTGTTAGTTTTAGCAAGCTAATTTGGATTTAAATCTTTTGCTAAGGGAAGTTGCTGCCTTGGAAGATCAAGATTTAAGTTTTAATACATTTATTTGCAGGTGTCACTCAGACATCCAAGCCAACATTTCTGAGAGACATTTTTATTGACACAATGGTATCCTCTGGTGGGAATGCTGGCAAACTCCACCAACATCTCCAAAAGTGTTACAAACTTGATCGTAACTCTGCAGTCCTTCTTCTGCTTCTCACCAGTCATTACATCCAACAGATTAACACAACCAAAACATCAAAAGTTGTTGGTAGTTAAAATAAACAATCAAACAAGTATGGTTTCAGGTACATAACAGTTGGTGTAGCAGCTTGATCTGTATCTGGCAGACAGGCATTAGGAGTCAGACCTTAAACCATTCACCCTAGAGTCATTAGAGTCATCAAGAACTCTACCGAGTAATCCACAGATGCCACAAGTAACAGCCTTTTGGATGACTCCAATAGGCTATAACAACGGAGGATATCCTGATTGGGTATAAAAAAGCGTGCACCAGTCAGTCCAAAGATAAATCACCAATCACTCACCACTTTGTGCCCAGTTCACAAAACAGTGAAACAAGTTCAAAACTTTTATTTTTTAGTGCAAATACTTTAGGCCTTCACCAGCTTCAGTTTATAAAACTGTAAAATACTATTTCACCATTGGAATCTCGATTGTAAAGGCCAATAGCAAAAACAGCTGTTGGCGGTGTGTAAACCTCAAGGTGGCATTGCAAGCAAAACTATTATGCTCCTGTGATGAAATGTAGGTACCTGTTCTCATGATTACTTTGGCAAACTGTATGCAAACTGAAAAAATTAAGCAAGCAAGAAGCCATAAAACAAATGCTGCAACATCCTTTGAGTCCAAGATCATGTCTGAAGAAAATGTTTCTGTGACAATATCTAAAATGAATGTCGCAGATTGTGGCTTTTGGTGCGTGTAAATAAGCATGTAGCTTATTTATTTGTTCGGTGTATGAACTTGAAATAAATCCAAAGCGTCTAAGATAACTTGAGCCTTGTTTTTGCCTAATTAACCACATGGCACTGACTTCCACATGCAATTGTAACCGTCATTCTCAGCAATCACTGAATATATTGCAGAAAAAGGCACTGCAAGTGCGAGTACTGGGACACAGCCAGTGTTCCAGCTGCTTGCTCTTCCACTTTTCCTAAACTCCTAATTTAAAATCTATAAGCCAAAGCTCTGATTGTAAAACCTCCCACAGATCCACTCAAGAAGGATGTCCTGACTATGACTACAGTTGAATGACTATGACAATGTGTGATTAAATGTTGTTTGTTTCTTTTTATCAGGTCTCTCTTCAAAAAGAGTTAATGGTGTATAAGAGATTTAACAAAATCAATTTAATGTACACTTATTCTATGTTTTTTTCCACCTACTTGTTCTTAAGATTAATTTAGAACAGCTTTCATAAAACTATTGGTTTTGCAGGTTTGTGTTTTTAAGTAATTCTTTAAATGTGGTTGCATTTAATTTGTCTGAGTACAAAATGCATGTTCGACTAGGGATAAATAAATCAAGTTTAAAATATGTGAAAGTGTAGGATTCGCCCTGTTGATTTAGACATACAGTATAATCTGCCTCTCCCAGCAAATGTGTTCTTGTGAGTCACAAATTGAGCACTGATGGTGTACAGTAAATCAAAGGCCTTGAAACAGAAATGTGTGAGGTGGTTACTTTCAGCAACTGGGATTCTCACCTCCCACCACTTCCCTGCCCCACAGGGACCATCTGACAGAAAAAAGTGTTTACACCAGCACCTGAGAAGAATTGTGTAGATACAGAACATATGTTCATTATAAATGTGTAACCTTTCTTGGTGGTGGCACTTTCAGTTCATCATCTCACTTTGGTCTCCTTTGCACACACATTTTCCACTACTGACAAAAACCAAACTAATTTAAAACTTCCATAAAGCGTTGTTCTTTTTGAACTTCTTTATTACGTGAAACACGTCAGACTGCAAGAAGTCTCTTCATTGTGCAGCAGTAAACTATGTATGCCGGCATGTCAAAGTTTTACCTTGCTAGAAATCATCAAAGAGAGCAGCACGCTGCTATTCCCTGCTGTACCATCATGAGACATGCCTTGCGGGACACTTTCTTTCTCTGTACCAGGCCTGAATGCAATGTGGCAAGTTGTAGGATCAAAGGCAGACCCAGCTTGATGCCTTGCACATGTTGCCAAGACTTACAGTACAGTACACAACTGATAACTACAGGAGCCTGACAAATGGTTGCTATGTGAATGATATGTTTATGAATAAATATAACTGATCTTTAGAGACCAGCTATGCCCTGCAATTAATGAACAGTATCACCAACAGAAAACATTGGAATCTTTCCGTAGTCTGTTTGATGGTCAATAGTGTAGTAATAGTGTAGCCTCTCAACAAATTGATTAGAATTAATGTTTCGTGCAGCTATTGTCAGGGGTAGGTCAAACTATTGCAAAGTATTGTCAGTGTTTGAAGAGAGTGTTGTCTGTTTTTGTCCAGCTATTTCTGAGCTGGTGCCAACAGGAGGATTCGTCCTCACAGGTTGTAATTTTAAACAGTAGCTTAACAATAATATAACTGTTTCCCAGTAAACATATTCCTCAGTTAGAATGCGTAATGAGCTCCTGCTTTATTCCTCTACTTTCTTTCAAATGGTAATTTATGTCACCATATTGTTTGTGAAGAGATGACTATAGACTCCTGCATTTATCTCATGCTCTCTCTCTCAGTGCCCCCCAGTTATAGGTCCATGTTAGATTTATAGACCGATATCTATAACATAGCAGTCCCTGAGCTCCTGCTGTTTTCTATGCTGATGATTAATCGGTCAGCCGTTCTTGTGTGCATCAGGGGACTTATTGCATTTGAGACACATCTATGAAAAGCAACTTGTGTGCTTGTGTTGTAGGGACAACGATTTTGCAGTGCAGCACTATCTTGATAATTATATCTATTCATAAATGGCTCACGTTTCCTCTCAGCCATGCAGACTACGTCTACAAGACAATTAGCATGTAAAATACACACACGGCAAGCTCCAAATATCCAGGACTCCTTTAGCTCCTGTCAATGTCTTAGCATTGCTATGGGATAAATAATGGAGAGGGATTTAAGTCTTCTATATTATCCATTGAAATTAAATTTAATAATCCCATTGGTAAGCATCACTGTCAAAATAATAAGCTTGAAAAGTCGCAGCTGAGATATTCACTTCATACTTGCAATGAAACCCTGAATTTTAATCACATTTCTGGAAACTTCTTGAGGGGGATGATTATCTGGATTAATGGAAACAATTCTTTTTGTTTTAATTTTTACTGGTGTTTATTCTACCAGTGGTTCAGTAACATTTTGACTGATAACATGGTAACAGAACAAACACAAATTCTGCTGTTTGTTTGTATTAACACTTAGACTGGACTGCAAGTAAACCACATTAATTATCCTATTAATTGTAATGTCTAAAGTCACTTATTAAATCGAGACTGACAAAAAAGCCTGTTTGACCATTAGTTTCCTTTTTCTTGTATGTTGAACAACTCTCTCTATTGACTGTGAAACACTCATGTAACATCTATGATTGTTACAAAGTAATTAGCTTGTGGCTCAGCAGGACATGAATTACAGAGCAAATGCAAATTTTCTTATGTTGTCCCATTCACTCAGTATGTTGTCATTCAAGTTGCGAGCTAAGGTTACATGAAGGATTAAATTTCCTCCACACCAGATTAATTGTGTACTGTATCTCATTTAATTCAGTTTCGCACAAAGCAGACAGCAAGAGAAAAATTCACGCATGCAGTTATAAATATGCATGAATGTAAACATGAATACAATGAAACATATAAAGACCACTTACTACTAATGCTTTCAACTCTTTTGTGTGTGTGGTTTTATACTATTCAATTTATAATATTTACATTTTAAACTTTACTTTTAATAGATACTTTTGTATACATGTGTATATAAGTATATTTATATATGTTTATATAGTGTGGATTTATTGTTTTTCAACCTGAATATATGTTGCATTGTATACTTGCTTTTGAAATTTCGCCCTTGTATGTTGTTCAATTGTTTAATAAAGTTTTGGGAAAAAATAAATAAATAAAAAAAAAACAAAAAAAAAGACTAATGCCTTTAACTCTTATTGTTTAAGCCAGGTCATTGAATCAGCAACATACATCCAACAATACACCTCACAGCCAAAAACAAAAGCATGTGATTGCAATATGATGTCATTGAATTTGTACCTGCATCAGCAATTTGCAAGAGTAAACTGAGCACAATTTACAGGTGGACTGCAGTTGTATATCTGCTACTGGGAGAAAACACTACTGGTCCCAATTTTCCTGAAACCAGACTCAGTCAAAATGGACGAAGGTGTCTTGGGCATGTCCAACATTTTGCAGTTTTTGTAACCACTAGCATTGGCGCAGGCAGATGCAACCTGGCAACATGTGGAGGACAGTCAGAATATAATAATACTAGGAGAATAAGCTTCATGAGCAGGTGCTGGGAGGGAGTCAGGTATAACCACATAAGTTCCTCTCATCCCATTTTAAAAGCAGCAAGTGAGGCTGAAAAACTGTCGTCACTACAGAGGAAAGTTAAAAGTCAATGTAACAAAAATGCACAAAGCTAAAATGACTTACTTAAGTAAAGCATGCCAAAGATTATTTTAACAGGTAGCTAATGCACATTGGTGCAGCAGCTGCTGTTATACCTGTGGGCTGGTTATACTGTATCAGTTTGAAGAAAATTATTTTGCGTTCATCTTCGCCCATGTGTGAAAACAGACATTTATGTATTGCAAAAATGAGCCCCTATTTATAGACAGAATGTAGTAGGAATATAGTCATAATATTTAATGAGAGGTGCTATATCAGCGCTGGATGATACTGTTTCCATTTCTTAACTGCTAAATGCGCAAGTACAAAACAGTACTGGATTTTCAAATTTGTGATTGCAGGTTCTTTTAATTAATTTGCAAAATTCAAGAAATGGTATGTTCTTCTCTATCTGATGGTGGCTTCAAGATACACCACTATTATTCCATTAAAAGCCCACAGATAGTATACACATGGTAATGTACAGTATATAAGAATCAAAAAGAAAAGTTTATATACAAAACACTAAAGAAACAGATGGTGCAATTACACAGCCACCATCACATAACTGCGAAAGCAGTTTAATAGTATATTAATGTCATTGCTGGGAGACGTAGTTGTTGTTAGAACAGAACTCGCAAACAATTATTCTGCAGATGTCAGAGTACTGGTGACAAGATTTCTGTTTTACAGCTCAAATGTGTGTTTAAATTAAGAATGGAAAAATGAGCAGCTGTTTTAAACCAGATTTTAAATTGGACTGGTGCTCACCAGTGTTGGAGTATCAACATGTTTTTATTTTTGAGTAACTGCATACCATTATTCTCAGCTCAGCTCTCAGCGCTCACTAATGAATGTTGTTAGGTAAAGGGCATGACTGCTCCTATTCCTTACCAAAACAAGCTTGGAAAGGAGGAAAATATATGCTACCACTCTCCTGCTGTGGTGCAAAATGTGGCTCAGTTAGGCCAGACAGCTGCTGGATATGAGCTTAGACTTCCCCCTCCTTCCCAAAATCCTCTGTGGTATGCCATCACAGTTGCTGTGCTGATGTGGAGACAATAGATAGGGTCAGTCACAGGGGGCTGAGAACTCACATTACTCTTATCCACATTCTGCAGTCCTCTGTGCTTCTATTTTCTAACTTTCTCCAGAATTTATCTTATCCTTACAAATTTGTTATTTTAATGTTTCACAGTGTACTTTTTATTAAATATTATTTATTACTGGTGTAAAGCTTTGTCAATTGCCTTTGTGTAGAAATGTACCAAATAAATCTTGCTTTTTGAAACTAGCCCATAAATCTTTGGAACAAATTCATGGTGTGCTGGTTATGACTCAAGGGTTTCTGAAGATTAAGACTCATTATCTAATTTTAAAGCCAAAAGCAATAGGATTCTATATTTCCACATCAGAATGTTATTCGTGGATAGCTGAAGATTCTCAAACAGTACTGCAGCAAATATAAACGAACAACATATACACTATAACAAAGATCAAATAAATAAGCTACTAAAAAAAGACATTTTAAAATGTATTCTAATAATATATCAGATTGTGTGGGGGATGTGGCCATACACATTTATAGACACAATGAAACAGAACATGGATTAACATACTGGTTTAGATTAAGCATTGACTGATTTAATGTACTGTTACTTGGGCATGAATGAATAAAGAATAAACATTGTAGATGTTGTATATTGTAGATGATAACAGTGTATTCAATAGAGCAGTTTTCAATTGAGCAGTTTCAGACACAGCGGTAAACATTCTCGTGTGGTTCTCGGTAGAGGTGAGTGAATCAACTTTGACTCTGTTAGTTGTTTAGCTTGTACAGATAGTAAGCATGCTTGTGTTTTTGTTGTTGTAGCTATGTCTGCTAAAGTTTCGCCATTTATTTATTGACTAGTGTTTGTTAATGTTGTTGTCCAGCGTGACTTTCACCTGAGCTAGATACACGCCCACTCTTGTGCTATTGTCAAACTGGTCATACTCAACTTGTCCACGTGTGAATGGCACCTGTGGCCATTTTGCCAGTCTGCCAACTATTTAAGTGACATTTGAGCGCTACAGCGTCAGCCCCTGTGTGAAGACCCACCTGGGTAAAGACCTGCGACTCGTCCTGCGTGACTCAGCCTAGCAGTAAAGACTGGTAATACACTTATGTTTTTCTTCTACTACTGTCTTCTGACCCTGTGCGTTCAGAACATTCCAGGTATCTTCTCTAGGCATCCTCCAAGATTCAGTACTCGCAGAACACGCAACCCATACAATCTGCGTACACTCCCCCAGGCCTCATCTTCTCACCCTGAATACTTGTTTGGGAATTGTCGCTGTGGAATTGTCAGTCTTTGGTTAACAATGCTGACTTCATTCCCGCCTTTGCAACAGAACACGACCTCCAGATACTCGACCTGCAGCTCTTTCCACTGACTTCTATTGCTCTCATACCCCCCGGCCCACTGAACGGGGAGGTGGCATAGGTTTGCTCATTTCCAAGAAATGGAGATTCACTGCAGTTTCTGCCACTCACACTACTAGTTTTGAATTTCATGCAGTAACTATCACACACCCCATAAAAATGTCCATAGTTGTTGTATATCGTCCTCCAGGACCGCTGGGGAACTTTGTGGAGGAACTTGACTTAACTCTCTCCACTATTGCTGATGAGGAGCTACCCCTGGTGCTGCTAGGTGACATGAACCTCAACCTACTCATGCCACAAACAGCCAAATTCCACAGTTTCATCTCTGCATCCAATCTCACACTTCTTAGTACGCCTGCGCACAGAGCTGGTAAGCAACTAGATCTCGTTCCCACACACAACTGCTCCACAGCCAACTCATCTCTTACCCCTCTACATGTATCTGACCACTACTTCATTTAATTCAGACCATCTCCCTGGGCTCCCATCTCCTACATCCACTTCATCGTAACCTCCGTACCCTTTCCCCTACTCGACTGTCTACTACTGTTTCTTTTGAGCTTTCACTTTAGGTATCCTCTCTATCCATGACCCTAACACTGCCACAGACACTCTCTGCTCTACCCTAAACTCTTGCCTTGACAGCCTCTGTCCGCTCACCTCCAAACCTACTTGTACGATCCCACCCTCTCCATGGATCTCCGATGAGGTTTGCCACCACAGGACTCAGCTCAGAGCAGCTAAGGGGCAATGGAAGAAATGCCTGGCGGAACTTGGTAAGTATCAATCTCTTTTAACATCCTTCTCTGCTGCTGCCACTACGGCAAAAAGTCTACCACACACACTCATATTGTCTAGCACTTAACAATTTCTAAGCATGGTCTTTGTCTTGACGAGTTAGGCCTTATCAGGGTTCCTTGTTGTAACATCTCTGCGTTTACAAGAATTTGAATGGTAATTGCTGGTGTCTCCTCTTTGTGAATCGCTTTGGATAAAAGCGTCTGCCAAGTAATGTAAAGTAAAGTAAAGTAAAGTCAATTAAAAAAAAGTACAACTACTAATTCGGAGGCTAAGCCATTATTGTGTGAAGTGAATTGTAGATTTGCATTTTACCATTTGATTTTGGAAATGTTTCCATGAGGAAATCATCCAACGTAATTCAAACATAAAGCTAATTTTTCCATCTCATCAAGGCAGAACAGACCTTTTTCACATTAAAGTTTGATGGGCAGCATGCCCGGTGCTATAGTCACATTAGAAAATATGTGTATTCTCTGCATTTTTATGGATTTCTGAATATGGATTGGTACTATAAATAGGGATTTATAGTTTTCTGATAGTTGCTTTGATAAGAATAATTTAGACCATTAGTAAAAAGAAAAAGGTTTCAGCAAAGCTCTGCTGCTTTGTTTATAGTTTTTCAAACTGGATATTTTCAAATGACAGTGACTGACAGCACTGACTGATTGGAGTTTGATGAAACTATATATCCAAGTCTGAATGTGTGAGAGGCAATAGCACCCCTAACAATCCATATTTTAGTTGTTGAGTACATCTGATGAGCAAATCCTGCCTAAATCATGATGAATGGTTGATAACGTGTCTTGATTTAGTGATGTAGTTTTATTTTATTTAAATTTGAAATTTTTTGATTTAGCTCGGATTAGATACACATGATTGGGTGACTGACTTCGATTAGTTCTTCTCAACCTGTTCTTTGTCGAGGTAAGTCCGGCTCTGTTCTGTCCATAACAACCTGTTTTTGTGTTGTATCTGTATACATTTTTAATATAAAGCTTATTTTTAGTTTTAGCAACATAAATTCACAAAAACCACAAAGATTGAGTTTACAGGACGACAGTCTTGGTCATGACATGTACACAGTTGTGGTTACATGGCATGTTGAGGTACCATGGCAACGTATATCGCCAAAAACCACACAGGATGAGCTCACAGGAAAGACACACATAACGTATATACCTGCTCTCTGGCTGGGGAGAATCCTAACCTCTGTAGCAAAGTTGGTCGTGCTCCACTCAGGTTTAAACTGGCTGCACTGCTCAGAATGCAGGAGGAGAGAGTTGTCTGTCGTGGAGGTCATCAGACTTGTAAAGGCCAACAGAGTAAAGTTAGCGCTTTTCAGGTTAATGATAATTTAAATGCTTTTATTTTGGTACCAGAACGGAAACGGAAGTATGAGAAGGTAGTTCAGCTTGACGGAAGAGAGAAGACGCAAGGTGAAGCGGAAAAGTTAATATACGGTGACAGAGAAAAGGACGGCAAGTTTAGCTGATGAGGGAACAAGGTTTGTTACAGTGATTGAAATATATTTGTTTATATGTTGTTACTTTCAAATGTTTGTTAGAAAGATGAAATTAGTTAAGCTAACGGAAAGAAACATACTAATGTAAGAGGCTATGCATGCTAATGGTTGACGGATGTTATCGTAAATTTTGGTTCATGACACGGACGGACACAAATAAATCATCGTAAAACCATCAGTTCTGGCCTTCTCACTATCGACTGAATGCTACAAGACTTATGAACCTTTCTCTTCCTGCTGACAGCAGCTGGACGGTCATCTTTCCCATCCCAGCGCTTCCTTGTGCTTGCTCGCGTACAGGCATACAGATAATTACCCACAGGGTATGTCTGAGTTTCAGATGAGGCCACTTCCACGCTACAGTTCTCATTAGCACAATTAATAAAAGGTCCACAAATAAGCAAAATAACTCAGACTGCCACAGACAGCTTTTTCATTCCTGAAACAAAGTGACATAAGACATTCAACAGCGATGTTTGTCTCCTTTAATTAAGCACTTCTCTGAACGTATTCAAACATTCACAAGAAGAGACTGTGCCTATGCCTATGCCTGTTATCATGTGGTTGGTCTTCAATTAATTACTGGCTTATTACTCTGTATAGTTGATTACTATTACTCTGCGTGTTATGCACATTTTCGGCCACTAGAAGGGGCCGTTGGTCTACCCTTGACTAAATAATGAAGCTGCAACGTCAAATACGCAATACGATGCTCAACCTATCAAGGTGATGTTTCTCACGCCTACCAACGCAATCTTAAGTGCATCAGAACAACAGTAGTGAGACTGTGAAAAAATGTCATTTTCAGCTCTCACAAACCCCCTATCCACCTAATGAATAGCTTAGAATCTCTGACCATTAAGAGCGGTAAATGAACGGTTGTTTGTCTCCATGTGTCCCTGGAATGGAGACCTGTCCAGGTGTAGCCCCGCCTCTCACCTGGTGTCTGGTGCTGGAGATAAACATTAGCTCTCTAAGACCCTAGTGATCATGGATGGATCATAGCTAGTTAGGTATATTTTTTTTAGATTTTATCTATGTAACTTTTGTTACACAGAAACTAAACTGAAACTCTGGTACACTGGTAAATATATTGTGTTGTTTTCCATTTATTTTGTCTTTTTGTTTTTCAGGCTTTATTACTATTTGTTCTATTTTTTTTTCTTACTATTTTGTTATAATTTGTTGAAATGTTGAAATTTGCATTTGTGTTGGTTCGTTTTGTTAGAAGTAAAGATTTCATAGAGTAAAATTATTTCTTCCTTCCTGTTCTTTATCAGCCTTCACAATTATAATTTTAAAGTATGATCACTGTGTTTTAGGTGTTTGTGTTTGGTGCTATAGGCCAGTGGTTCCCAACCTTTTTTCCAATTTCCAATATTTTTCATCTTTTCATATTTTACCAAGGACGCTCTTTATGCTGCGGCAGACTCTCGATGTTGCAGGAGACTCTTTGTGCTGCAGGAGGCTCCTTATGCTGCAGGAGGCTCCTTATGCTGCGGGAGGCTCTTTATGTTGCAGGAGGCTCTCGATGTTGCAGGAGACTCTTTGTGCTGCAGGAGACTTTTTATGTTGCAGGAGACTCTTTATGCTGTGGGACGCTCTTTATGCTGCAATAGGCTCTTGACCCTGCGGGACGCTCTTTATGTTGCAGGAGACTCTTTATACTTCGGGACGCTCTTTACGCTGCAGGAGGCTCTTTATGCTGCAGGAGGCTCTCGATGTTGCAGGAGACTCTTTATACTGCGGGAGACTCTTTATGCTGCAGGAGGCTCTAAATGTTGCAGGACGCTCTTTATGCTGCGGCAGACTCTCGATGTTGCAGGAGACTCTTTGTGTTGCAGGAGGCTCCTTATGCTGCAGGAGGCTCCTTATGCTGCAGGAGGCTCCTTATGCTGCGGGAGGCTCTTTATGCTGCAGGAGGCTCTCGATGTTGCAGGAGACTCTATATGCTGCGGGAGGCACTGGGAGCTGCAAGAGGCTCCTTATGCTGCAGGACGCTCTTTATGCTCCGGGAAACTCTATAAGTTGCAGGAGACTCTTTATGTTGCAGGAGACTCTATATGCTGCGGGAGACTGTTGATGTTGCAGGAGACTCTTTATGTTGCAGTAGACTCTTTATACTGCAAGAGGCTCTTTGTGCTGCAGGAGGCTCTGGGTGCTGCAGGAGGCTCCTTATGCTGCAGGACGCTCTTTATGCTGCAAGAGGCTCCTTATACTGCGGGAGACTCTTTATGCTGCGGGAGACTCTTTATGCTGCAGGAGGCTCTGGGGGTTGCAGTAGGCTCTTTTTGCTGCAAGAGGCTCTTTGTTCTGCAGGAGGCTTTGGGTGCTGCAGGAGGCTCCTTATGCTGCGGGAGGCTCTTTATGCTGTGGGAGGCACTGGGAGCTGCAAGAGGCTCCTTATGCTGCAGGATGCTTTTTATGCTGCAAGAGGCTCCTTATGCTGCAGGACGCTCTTTATACTGCGGGACCCTCTTTATGCTGCGGGAGACTCTTTATGCTGCAGGAGGCTCTCGATGTTACAGGAGACTCTTTATGCTGCAGGACACTTTTATGCTGTGGGAGACTCTTTATGCAGCGGCAGCATCTCAATCTTGCAGGAGACTCTTTATGCTGCAGGACGCTCTTTATGCTGCAGGAGGCTCTCGATGTTGCAGGAGACTCTGGGGGCTGCAGTAGGCTTTTTATGCTGCGGGAGGCTCTTTATGCTCCGAGAGACTCTTTATGCTGCAAGAGGCTCTTTGTGCTGCGGGAGACTCTCGATGTCGCAGGAGACTCTTTATACTGCGGAAGACTCTTTATGCAGCAGGAGGCTCCTTATGCTGCAGGACGCTCTTTGTGCTGCGGGAGACTGTTGATGTTGCAGGAGACTCTTAATACTGCGGGAGGCTCATTATGTTGCAGGAGACTCTTTATACTGTGGGAGGCTCTTTATGTTGCAGGAGACTCTTTATACTGCGGGAGGCTCTTTATGTTGCAGGAGACTCTTTATACTGCGGGAGGCTCTTTATGCTGCGGGAGACTCTCGATGTTGCAGGAGACTCTTTATACTGCAACAGGCTCTTTATGCTGCGGGAGACCTTCGATGTTGCAGGAGACTCTTTATACTGCGGGAGGCTCTTTATGTTGCAGGAGACTCTTTCTGATGCAGGAGGCTCTGGGTGCTGCAAGAGGCTCCTTATGCTGCAGGACGCTCTTTTTTATGCTGCAGGACGCTCTCTTTTAGAAAACACACCCATCCTGTTTAAATGACTACTGCCCAGTTGCACTGACCTCCACCATCATGAAGTGCTTTGAGAGGTTAGTCATGAGCCACATTAAATCAAACCTTCCA
>JAUMHF010000019.1:19112843-19133696 GCA_032359275.1 Microctenopoma steveboyesi | reverse complement strand
CAGGGTTTACGAGGTCTAATAAACTCTAACATATTTCTAGAAATGAGAGCTGCACCATCCAAAGTAGGATGGATGCCATCTCTCCTAATCAGCCCAGGTTTTCTCCAAAACGTCTTCCAGTTATCTA
Source organism: Microctenopoma steveboyesi (assembly GCA_032359275.1). Taxonomy (NCBI): domain Eukaryota; kingdom Metazoa; phylum Chordata; class Actinopteri; order Anabantiformes; family Anabantidae; genus Microctenopoma; species Microctenopoma steveboyesi. The sequence continues at coordinate 19,133,569 of JAUMHF010000019.1, read as the reverse complement.
TGAAGACTTAAGATTAAAGACTTCAAAACACTATTTTATCCCATCAGAAAACTGCTAGCTGTTTGACCACACAAGCCTTGTTCTGCTGGAGGTTTCTTCTCTTTAATGATGTTGACCTATCCACATGTCACCTAGTGCTCTTTCAAGAGGGACTGTTGGGTTTGTTGCATAATTTGATATAGTAAATCACAGGTAATAGAACAGCAGTATTTGTAATTAAAACATTAAAATGAGGCATTATGTAAGACAATTCAACCAAATGACTCAATATGCTGCATTTGATCACTTGTAGCATTTATTTATTGTTTGTGGAGGTGACAGTCATATAACTGTCACAAGTGTCTGTCCATAGCGCTGATTCCGGAGCTGTCCCATGGACTCACCATAATTCACACTGTCAGGCGGGAGAGTCAAAAACTCAGCCTTGCTGAAATAACTTTGCCTCGGCTGATGTCATGAGGAAATGTAACACCCGATTTTTGCACACATCTGCAGGGTTTCAGATCAATCTTTGCTCACTAAGTAGCATGCAGCTGAGTCCTAACACTGTGTGGCTGACTACACTATACACTATTATGTAATGTGTTTAAATAAAATAAGGATTGGATGCTGTAACTACACTATGCTTTTTTACTACATATATAAATAGTCACAAATATTTTCAGAAGTCACAAAACTGATACTAGACAAATATCATAGTCCAGTGCAAAACTGACAGGACTGACAACTCTCTATGTGATTTCAATTTCTTAAGATGCAGGAAAAATCCACGCAGGGGCAATACTTGAATCCAGATATTCTATTTGGTGAACCACATTCAGTTGAGCTATCCATGTGTGATGGTCTTCATATTTTCACCATAAATTACATTAAGTCATATCACACTTTACTGTTATAGGGTATAGAGCTTAGACAAATGTTATTATAGCTCAGCATTTAATAACACAGGGTCAATAACAGCCAAATACATGGGGAAATAATCAAAACTACATCCGTGGATGACTTTTGAGAGGAGAATACAATATCTTGTGGCTATAGGCAACAGTAGTGTATATCTTCAATGCTCAAATGACCTTGGGGTGCAATACAATCTGCAGTTCAATCTCTTCCTTTCCTTTTGAGCTTCAATTAGACTTAAAGCACAAATGCACTAAGTAAATGCGACTGGCTGGGGAGAAAAAAAAGAGCAATAAAATCTAAACCATCTTCCCATGCTTCATTCATCTGTTGTCTTTTCTCTTTTGGTTTTTGTGCTTTTCTTTCTCACACTGAGACTCAGCAGTTTCAGTCATATCTGGTGAGCTAGATTCTCCAGGATGTCAGTGAGACAATTGGCAGGTCGAAAGACAAAAATTTAAATTTGCGCCACATTTAGAGAAGATCATGCTGAAAAAACTTAACATATGCCTGAGTATCACTTGTGATTTGGAAACCAATTTTTGGTGAATTAGAGAAGGCTTCATCTCGAGTTACACTCAACATGAGTGTATGCTTTTCAGGTACAATCAAGGAATACTCGTATAAAAGAACACACTCTCTGCATATATGAGGCGTGTAGAACCAGATATGACATCAACAGGTTATGAAAAATGCCACAATTAAGAACAAGGAAATAAAAGACCTGTACACGTACATGCACAGCTAGATAACATGGAATATAGAACACTTTAATATAACAGTCTGTGTAGGAGCCGGGAAGGTAAGTTTCCGGTTTATCACTGGCAGGTGTGAGTGTGTGTCACATGGGTCGGGTGGTGGTAATAATTAAGATAACCTGCACTTGTTTGTAGTTTTTGAGAGGAGTAGGGCGCTAATTTCCTGTTGACCTTATTACTGCAATTATCGTAATATGATAATTCCACTGTTTCAAGCCAACTAACTGTTATGCGTATGAGACGTAAATGTTGTCTAACAATAAATCATTAAGAAAGACATACGAAGACATGCTCGTATTTGGATGTAGCGTGTGCAGTAAGCGTGGCGGACAGAACCCCACCACCTCCCTCAGCGGCTTAATCATTGTTAGATAGCTGCTACAGCCTATAAATAATAATTTTCCAAATGTTTCACTGCTCACATTTATGTGCAGTGTTACACTAAATGTAATGTTTCCCAGCAGCAGCCCAGTTATATGTTCTGAACATACTGTTTACTGTATAACACAACATAACATAGAAATCCTGACAATCAATTTAAATTTCTCGCCATTTTATCCAACCTGGACTATTATGCTGCACAATAACTGCTACTGTTCCCTCCACTATTTTGTATTCTGCGCAGCTCAGGTTGCGTGAAGAATGAAATAATAGATACCACATTTTTTATATGTGGTTCTGTGTTATACTTTAAACCATATGTACAGTTAATATACAATGATCAGGCCATTCCACATTTTTGTAGAATCGAATGCAGATTATGAGACTTTTATTTTGGTTGGTGTGAGTCATTTCTGGTGTCTTGTATATCGTATCTTACGTTGTTCCTAACATTAGTAATATCTGTAATATCTTACCTGTTGACTGTTAATAAATAAATTACATTTTGTGATGTCAACTTTGAATACATAAAATAAGTTGTGGACCTTCCTGATGGGTAGAGGCAGAGAGCATTAATTCAAGAGAACCCCTATAAAGGTTTTCATTCTCTTGAACTGCAGTTGCCATGGTTGACAGCTGTGAGGAAAAAATGCTTGGACTTCACCTTCAGTTTATGTTTTTAAGTTAAATAGAGTCAATTAATTTGAAAGTTTGTCTTCTGAGCCAAAAAATTAGCTCAGAAGTTGTTTTTTTTAATTATGCTGTCTATGATGTTTAATCTCACTTCATGATCAACTAAACACCTGCTCTGGTCTTTGATACATTCCTTATTATAACATTAGTTTTTCATGTCCTGTTTTATGAATATGTAATGTCATATCTAAAATAAAATTCTATATAAAGTATTATAATAATTTCTTTTTAAAGATATAGATTGAAAATACTCACAAACGCCTTTCAGTTTTTGAATTGTAAAGAGAATACACTCGCTTACGCTTTTCAATATCAGCGCCTTTATATTAGTAATGCGTCTTCCATTAAACCAGGAAAACAATAAGGCAAAGACAGAGAGAAAGTTAAGTCGGTTTTTAGTTTTTTTTTTTGAAGGTGAAGCCGTAAGCATTTTAGGACTGATGAGGAATTATAAAAAAGATCTGCAGTGGAATACTTTGTTCCTGTGTCACTTTATCACATTTATATCATTGTGGGGGTTTGATTATGTAAGTTTATTTGTGCTAAGATGAAGGAAATGCAACACTGGACTGTGTTTCTCTGAAAGAAATGTCACAGCTTGCCTTTGGAGCACTGGTGAAAAGACTGTGTCGCATAAGTGTGCTGTACAGTGTGCTGCATCTGGACCGAGACAGGAGCCTTCTTCACTATCCCCTCCATGATGAAAATTAAGATGAGCGGGAAATGAACCTCATCTCTCAGTGTGATTAATGTCCACCAAGTGTAATTAAGGACTTTTAGTTAATTCCCCTGTCTCTGCTCTTCTGTAAGCATTTTTAATCATTTCCTCTGGTTGGCTTTGTGTAATTGAATGTCCTCATTATATGGACTGCAGCAGCTGAAATATATGTATGGTTGTATAAGGTGTTTTAAATAAATCTGCTTACGTTCACGTTTTGGAATTCAGCTGGCTGGATTGTATTTTGTTTCTGCTTGAGTATTTTAGTGAACAATGTGAAAAAGTAAAATAAATACAACATTGTGAGTAACTGTTTCATAAGAATAGTGTAAAAGAAAAAGACTATTGAAACAATGCACTGTGATGATGCTGAGGCTATTGCAATGGGAGGACAGCCCAGACGTGGGGTCACACTGGCACTTTAGAGCAGGGGTAGGCAAGTTCGGTCCTAGAGAGCCGCAGCAATGCTTGTTTTCCAACCATTCCTGCACTTACAGCTTCCGACTGGCTGAACACACATTATCCAGGTAATCAACAGTTCCTGCTCTTGGTCAACAGCTGGAGGGTTGGAAAACAAGCAGGGCTGCGGCTCTCTAGGACCAAACTTGCCTACCCCTGCTTTATAGAGTTGGGACTTTTCCAGGACACACTGCTGTTTCTGTTTCTTAGCAGACATTTAAAAACTTGATTTGTCTCTTATCTTTTAAATATGTCTGGGTAGCTCTGAATATTTTGCCCTATGGTGTGACACACTCTGAACACAATATTTACTGCTTTACTCTGACTTCATTATTGTGGATGATCAGTGTATTAAACCACTGATGTTAGCACAGATTCCCATCGTCTTATTTCTATATTTGCTAAACAGTTTGTAACAATATGAAGGACAATGGACATTTTGGTGACATCGCCTATGCTGGTGATGTAGAAGCTGAAATAGTCCAATACCACTGGAGAGTTCATTTAAAGCACTTGATTGCAGACTAGAACATATAATTCACTTAAGCTGCCAAACCAGAGCCATAATAGCATGGCTGTGCCCTGTGCACGAATCCCACTTGGGATCAATAGCACAAAGGACAGCATGTTTTGTTCTTTTTCTGTGTATAATTATCATTGTTTTTCTCACCTTCCAAAAGCTCTTTGTATAATTTAAAGGCTCAGTGTCTTTAAAAAACATTCTGTTGTGGCAGCCAATTGTTTTACTGCTCAACAACAGGGACAATTCAACGCTGACAGCTTTTTCCAGTTCAGCTTCTCCAACTAGATTTTTTGTGAATGCATTTTGTCATCAAGGGCTTTTATCACCTCCTATTCTTTCAGCCATGTTTGTGATAGAAAGCAGTAGAGTTGGAATAATGTTCTTAATTTTGACAGGCAAAATGTTTCTAGCTACCACTAAAAGAACCACAATTTGGGCCTTTTCATTGTGCACAATTACCATTTAGAAACGTGTTTTACTTTGCCTCTGTCTAATATTTAACAATGAAGTTTTCCATTTTTCATGCCCTGTACATTTGGGCATGGGCTCAGTCACCTGTTATTCAGATCTATAACCTGTATAGACTCGGCCTCAACTTTCACAAATGTATTATTTGAATTTAATATTTTATGGTTGAAACGTCATGGCGCTGCAGCTCTCTTATTACGAGGACTATTCCTCAGTTGAGGAGAGAAGCATAACTACCAATCAGTACTGGCTACCTTTTCTCCAACTGGGCAAAATTAGCACATGAAAAGTATTAGGCCCTACTTAATTACATTTATATATTTCTGTATTTCACTGCCAAATGTTTCTTTGCGATAAATCCTTGCTGTTTCTGCAAGTCAAGTGCATCATAGTACTTAATTTCTCTCAGCAAATCAAGGTTGTATGCAATTACAGAGTCATTTTCTCCCCATTTTAACCTCTTTGACATCGTATTACAAACACATTTGCATCAAATCTCACCAGTACCATCATCAAAGGCACGAAACATCATGTCTCTCGGCCTTTAAGTATTTTCTTCAGGAAGACTAATTCCCCAGTTTATTTCACCTGTCACACCACTGGCATTACCATTATGTTGGATTAGTTTCACTCAACATTCTGTTGTCGTCTGACAAAAAAGTAAATCTTGCGTAAGCTGTGCATGCAGGTCTCCGAGACAGTTGCCTAATTAAAGTGAAATGGGGCAGATAATAGCTTTTAAAAACATTTCAGCCATTTAATGAGCTTATTATTTACTATGAAAAGGAACGTGTCACCACCACCACCCCACCTTCACCACCAGCGAGAGCTGCCACCCACTAATTCCATCCTACTGTGTTGGGACTTGGCTTCTATAAATTTCAATGACTAAAGAAATATTATCACAAGTAATGAAATAATGCTTAGCCCACATTCAGCGGTCCCCTCTGGGCAAATTGTCTCAAGTCATTTTAGGAAGATGGTAATTAAAATCGAAACTACAGCCCTAATGAAATGATCATTTGCAGAACTGTGGCCCAGCCACAGAAAACAATAACTTATACTTTTTTAATTAAACTTGCAGTTCTATGATAGTGTCAGGGTTTTCATATGCCACTGATATTTTTTCCTATTAGGAGTTTGAAATTATGTTACAGTGTCAAAGTTAAAATGGGGTCACTCATGCATTGGCTTATTGGTTCTAAAAGCTCTATGTAGCTCTTCTGTGTTGAGCCACTCCTCATTTACATTACAGGCTGAGAGATCTCCATTATGTTGACTTAATAAATTATGTCCACGTGCTGCATCAGTAACAATAAATTAACCCCTTCAATGTCTCCTCTTCATTGGCAGTGATTTGTTTTCATCGGCGCAGGAAAAAACTTTCTGCTGCAGTTTTAATGGCCCAGACCGTTAAGCTTTCTTTTCCAATGACTTAAGTCAGGCACCCCCCTAATGAGAAGGTTTAGGTCATTCTGAATGCAGCTAGCTGAACCTCAGAGACTGAGGCTGCTTGGAGATTTCTTTAGGTGATTTATGAACTGAAAAGTGCCAATTAGCACAGGACAAACTGGCAACATTATACACTGAAAGATCAAAAGTTGCAACAATGAACTTGACCACTGATGGCTCCATCGATCAAGAAGGGATTTTAGCATGAGAATGAATTATACCTTCACCGTCTTTGCCACCAGAGTACAGAAGAACTGGGTCAACTGGATGACTGAGTGTGTGTGGCACCGGGCCTTTTCAGAGATACTCTTGAAGCTTTTGAGAGGTCAAAGCAGATCACTGTCACTCATGTGTAGCATCTTGGTTTGATCTCCGACTTCAAAATGACGAGAGAGTCAGAGAATCAAAGGTAATGCACAGTCAATCTGTTCCCTTGTGACAGCTTAAAGAAAGCTGTAGTTGAGCAGAAACAAAGGGCTGAACACAGGATTTTTATAGGCTGCTTCATCTGCTTGGTGTTGCCCTAAGAAAAGAAATAAAAAACAAGTCCTATCCATCTTTAAGAACACCAGACAACAGAACCTGACCTTGTCACATTGAGAGCAAGCAAGCACCCATGTCTTGAGGTGTTACCCACCAAGAGCTGTACCACAGATAAAAATTCTTCCCACTTTTCCCCTCTGTAACACCCTCTCCTCCAGCCACAACTTCCTCCTTTTGTATTTATCATCTGCTATTTTTTCAACATATTTTCTCCGGTTTTCACTGACACATAGAAAGAATAATGTCTGCTTTGGAGCAATTAATGCTGGCATGATGTTTCCCTTTATTTCTATGCACATTGGGTATGAATACCTAAAGGTCACTGGAAGCATTTACAGGCCTGATCCACCATTACTCATTCTAAGTGTGTTGTTTGACACTTGTGTCCCTCGTGGGACCCCTGGGACTCATTTTTTTCTCCAAAGAGATGCATGGATGTAAATGTGCAGCAGCACAAGACTTTTACTGCAGCCCAAGTGCTTCCATTATAAGAAGTCAGCTGTGTTTGCTTTTGTGTGTATTGACGCAATTCGTCATGAAGTGTTGCTTCTTAGAGGCAGATGGCAGGTGGTGTTGATCAAGTTGGCATTACGATCTGGGTGTGTGCTTTTCTGTCTGGTTTGCAAGTGGGTGGCCACTGAAATATTCTGCAACAGAGAAAACTAAGACTGTAAAGATGTATAAACCAGTCAACTAACTGTATTGTTAATTACTCTCAAATCACACAAATCAAGTATATGGTATTAGTTCATATTTAACACAATCTCTCTGGCGAGATATTTAGCACACAAGTATGCTGTGTCACAGTCAGTGGAGAAGGAAAACCGCTTGTGCTATCCTAATGGGCTGATAACTAACCCAGTTTCACTACAACGCCAGAGTGGTAGTGTACACAGTAAAAATGTTAGTGAGTGTCAATATTACAGAGTTAACCTATTTTAACCCAGATAGAGTATATACAACTCTATGAGGAGCAAACCAGCTCTAACAGCAGAGTTAAAAGTCAGTGTAAAGGTTTAACTCACAACAGTGTTGATCAGTCATATTTTGACGCTAAATTGAGTAGAATTCACGCTATAAAGTAAACACTGACCGTAGAGTTAATTTTACTTGAGTGGGACCAAATGTTATCTGTACTGAGTTAAAATCAACTCTCTAAGTGTACATTTGACACTGTTTTTTTTTTACATTGCACCTCTGCAGAGAACCACATGAGTATGTTTACCTATTTGTCTGACTGTCTGAATGACACTAATGCTGCAGATGTACACACATCATAAACCAGACATTTTTTTCAAAATGATTTGTAATAGTTCTGGAAGAAGAACTCGTAAAAGCACCAACATCCTCATCAAACATGGTTCTATTTTAGTACTTATTCACTTAATTATATCAAAAAGGCAGAACCAAGAGAATTTCCCAAATGAATTGGAAAGCAAACATTTGGTTACAAACTTACATTAAAAATTAAACACAAAGATGGTAGGAATATATTATGTTCCAATGGGCTACTTGGTATTTGTCAAAAACTGGGGTTGCTATAAGCGCAACATGTCCTTTGGAGTGTTGGGTGTTTGAATCATGGCATGGTAATTCCTCTTCATTTGCACTGCATAAATTACATTTTTACTGTGACAGCGGAGCTCGCCCTGCATGGCAGCCCATAGCCAGTCTAACAATTAATTTAATATCTGAGAAAGCAGTTCATTTATTTGGCTCTAAGGGAATTGAAATTCTAATGAAATGGTTCCTCTTAAAAAGCAGTCTAAACTAGACCAGTGTATTTGTGTTTCTGTGCAGTTTTTTACAGCTGTAGTGGACTTAAGTAAAGGACCAGGTGAGGATAATTTGGGCACAAGAAGTACAGGTCCAATACCACAACCCTAAACGCGTCTATTTATTGTAATCATGTGAAAATGATGATAAACATTAATCTACAGAGCTCAACAAAATGATGTATGTCGCCAGACTGAACAACAATTATGCAAATGGGCAACTTCAAAGCATTGTATAAATCTGTCTGTGCTGTAAATTCATTCATACAAACATAGTCAACACAATAGATAAAAAGGAAAAAAACACACAAAGAAGCAGTAAAGGGCAAAAGGTAGAAATTGGTTTGTCTGTGACACTGCTCTAGTGGGATCAGCAATGTCATCCACACAGTAAGGCTACTGAAATTAGAGCCTGGAGTGCCAGATGTCAAGACAGACCAGGATAGACCCTGCCTGTATTGAATGTGTTGGTTTGTGTTTGCACTGGATTTAGCACGACTGCGGTGATTTCAGGGATCCTATTTTAAATAGCCTAGTATATACATCATCCAGTATAGCAATTTAAATGAGTTTATTATTCTTAATCTGACCTGATGTTACATATGTATGTGAGGCTGAGTATCCATGTTACATATAGACACATGCCCAAAGGTTGATGTGATCATGATTGTGCTCTCTCTCTCTCTCCCTCTCTCTCTGTATCAACCATGGAGCTGTGGTTGCTGGTCCTACCAACCTGCCCAGTGCTTTGTCTGCTGCTCCTTGTTGCGCTATATAAATAAAGTTGAAGTGAATTGAATTGAATTGAACTGTAATGTATAATGTTTAAATCTGGCTTTATTCCTAAGTGTGTTTGTTTTTTTACAAATGATGCTTTCATTTAGCTCAATCAGTGTGGAAATTGACAACTGCCTGTTTTTGGCACCAGAATAAATAAATATAATCCCCCAAAGTAAACATAACATGGCCTAAAAAAAACAAAATGAATTTTGGTTAGGAAATATCAGCATCATGTTTTTAAGAATCCAGTGTGAAGGTTATACTCCATCACACCACCATTAACTAGAGAAATGTTTTGTTCTAATACGAAAGCAGTACCAGCTCTCATGACTCAACTTCCAGACAATCTTTGCTGTATGATTGAGAATTTTAACCAGCATATCCAGGATAACAAAGTCTGGTGAGGTGTCTCAAAAGAAAACCCCTTGGCTAATCATACCTTATGAGCTGCTTCTATGTTTTTGTGTACGTGTATATGTATGTATATATATATATATATATATATATATATAAATTCTGTGGATGTATTTTGTACATCATTTAGAGCATATCATCACCTCAGCACATTCAGTTCTGCAGCTTCTCACTCATCAGCATTCTCCCAAAGCAATTTACTTCATGCTGTGACAAATGAATTACAACACAAATTAGTTATGAAATTAGAAACGGCCTGAAATTACTACAGTAGGCTTTATTGTTCCTTTCTCTGGTCCCAAAGTGTGCTTCTGTAACTGGAGTAGTTTGATCTTCAGTACAGTGGAGCTATCACTTATAGTTTTAGAAGTGCCTTTAGTGTCAGATAACATCTCACATTTGCAGCGACAACATTGTGGTAAATTGACTGAAAACATCACCTGTAAATGGTGAAGTATTTTCTCCTTGTTTTATGTTTTTCCAAGCAGTAGCCATGTGTGCCGTTTGTCACCTTTGTTGTTTAAATATCACTATATTAACCTTTTGATTAATATAAACAAGCAAACAAATGTTAGAGGGCCCTCTGGGATTCCTGTTGTACACTCAGCTGCTGTGAGAGAGTAGCTGGGAGCCATTAGCCTCCCAGTCAGATTCATCTCTGGCCATCGAGAACCCAGCATACACTCGCTGTCAGAGGCCACAGCAACATTGATCCTTTTTAATTGCATCCTGTTTGAAGTTAATGACTTTTTAAGGCGATATGGCCATCATTGTTTTGTATTCTGACAGAGATATGTAAATGACCTTGACACGCCAGTATGCTAATTGCCGGGGTGAGACAGCTGTCTTTATGGATGAGCTTGTCTTCCTTAAATGTCTGTGAAATGAGGGTGCAGACTGTGCTTGTAAAGGCAAAAAGCAGAGTGCTGGTACTATGAATACTTACATTGCATATTGTCAGTTCTGTGTTTGAAGATATAGCACCATGCATAGATATTTTTCACTTCTTCCTTATTGCTGCATCCTATTTTCTTCTGTACTGATTGCCTGTTGAGGTTTTGTAAAAAAGTGGACATATCTATAGCACATAGAGAATACTGCAAGTTACAGTGTTCATACACTGCTAATGGTTCTCATAGACAAAGGATGCCTGATGTCTGTTCTGCATGGCAGCAATTCACCACAAACAGCATGATCAACACTAGAACTGAAAATTCATTAATTTTCCATAAAGTGAAACCAGCAGGGAAACACAGCTGTTTTTCACAGTTAAGGCCGTCAACAGTCAGTGCTTTGTGTGTGGTTGTAGATTGCTGTTTTAAAATTTCTTTCAGGAATTTTAGGTTTGTCTGGCATAAAAAAAGCAAAGAGCTTAAATTTAGAGCATTTAAAGTGTTTTTACTCCTACCTAAGAAAGAATACATATTTCAAATAACTGTCTTTTTTGGCTTGTTTTTGTGAAAAAATTGTGTATTTAAAATGTATCTGTGAAGATGTATTCATCAAAAATTTCCCTAAATGTTTTTTTATCTAACAGCCTAAATTCTCTTGCCCTTTAGCAGGCTATTAAGAAGCTATTTACATAAGATTTGCATTATTTATGACCACCTACTCTAGTTGGCTGGAGGCGCTGCCCCACAGTTCACCACCAGCCAATCAGAACACTGCCTAATGAATAATGCAAAATCTCAAATTGCATATTTATTTTGAATAAAACAACTTATGAACCAGAGTCTGAGTCTAAATGGGAGGGGGGAAAACTTCTTAGGCACTATGATAGTGGCAGCATTGAAACGTGATGAAACAACAGCCTGGAACAACAAGGTGTTAAAGATGTTGGTGAGTAGGCCGGCCAGCTGGTCAACACATTACCAGACAACTTGTTTGGGAATGTCATCGGGCCCTGCGACCTTCCGTACGCTGATTTTTCTCTGCTATTTCTAGGCTAAGTGCCTGACGGTCAGGGTGAAAGATAGCGATGCCAGATCTGAAGGCAGTGTCACACTCCCTCAGTGCTGTTTGTACATGTTTTTTTATTGGCACTGGTTATGACATGTTCAGAATGAACGCATGCACAGTTGAAGGATACTCTTCCACGTCTGTTTGTTCGCTGAATATAACAAATAAATACTGAATTCATCCATCCATCCATCCATCCATTGTCTTCCGCTTATCCGCAGTCGGATAGTGGTGGGTGCTGGAGCCTATCCCAGCTGCCTTCGGGTGAAGGCAGCTGGGTTCAGGTACACCCTGGACGAATCGCCAGTCCATCGCAGAATACTGAGTTCACCTAACATAAAATATTGTGTTGTGTATTAATTGTTTTGAGTTCTGCTAACTTAATGGGAGACCTGAATAAAACCTAAAAGCTGTCCAGAGGACATTCTCAAGTCTGACTTAGTGGTAGGAGAAGCAGGTTTATAAACCCTGTGGAATCCTCAAGTTGGTACTTGGTGGTCACCTGTGGGTTGTTGTTCCCCCTGTGGGTTGTTGTTCCCCCTGTGGGTTGTTGTTCTCCCTGTGGTTTGTTGTTCTCCTTGGCTTTCATGTGTGTTACCTGTGGGTTTTTGTTCCCCCTGGCTTACATGTGTGTTACCTGTGGGTTGTTGTTCCCCCTGGCTTTCCGGTGTGTCACATTGACACAATGCAACATTTTACCATTTAAGTGACATTCCAGATTTGCTATAGGTCGTCTTTGGGGGTGTCTGAGAAAATGTCATCCATCATTAGGACACAGTCCATGAAACACAATGCTCCATTTTAGCTGGAGTGTTTCCTTCAGGGAATCACAAGGATCGTTCAAGCTGAATGGATCCAGCAGACACCAGTAAATTGTTTGCTCAGAGAAATTAATCAGCAAGGTTGGAGCGTTCTTTAGGCTGTTTCCTGTTTTGGAAAGGGCAATTGGTCAGTTTCAGACATGAGACTCAGAGCTTTTAGTTTCAAGATTCACGGACAGTAAAATAATGCAGCACATGTAAAGCCAAATCAAACCGCTGAGATAATAAATTCTGATTACCTTTGAAAAAGCACATTTAAATATTTCAAATAGCTTAATTGTCATACTGACCCTGGCCTTGACTCTCTGCTTGAACATTTACTTTAGGAGCCCTCTGGACATTGAAAAGTTATAAAAGCACATTTGTGAAGGACACAGTGTCTTTGATTTTCAGAAACAGAGACCTTATACTGGGCAGTGCAGTTCACAAAAGGCTATTGTAATTTGAATTATAATATAACTTAATTAAAGCAACATCTTGTTAATCTACCATTTTGACCAGATTCCTCATTTTCTGGTTAAACACAGGAACCTACAAAAATCAATCTTTCAACAGAAATTCTGCTTATATTGAATAAATTTGGGCACATTTTAAATTTTTGTACCATTTTGTTCTAGAAATTGTTCTAATCGCAGATGTGCACCTGTCAGTGGGGAGCAATTTTCCCTTATGGTTAAAATGTACTGTATGGCTGCCCATGTTATCAATCTCAGGGGTTTGAGTGTTATATTAGTGGCATCTCTGCTTTTTCAGGTCCTGTTCCTGCCAAGGTCACTTGGCCTTAGCTGCAGTTGATGACTCCCAGTCAGCCAGGCCAGATGGTCCCCTCTGAACACATTACCCTCTGCTGATACCACTCTGAAGGTGAGGACATCAAAAATGACATTCAGAAGCCAAGTATCCCAAGTTTTAGCTGTCAGTAATGTCAGGAAGAAAAAAAGATACAAAATGTTTCTCTGCCATTATACTCCTAAAATGCCCACTGATGTTTCCCTAAATGAACACCGAGAAGAATTCTCGACATAATTATCACTTACAGCTGCTGTGGGTTATATGTTAATTGTGCCATTTTACATTTTTCTGCCATAGCAAATTATTTCACTGGTCCAGCAAGTCATTTTCAGTCTGATGGTGCAAAGTGTGTTTTTTAAGAACATAAGCTTCCTGTCCCAAAAAAAAAAATATATCTCTGTTGCACAACAAGCATTAAACTGTTCCAAATGAAAATACCACATATGCATATCCTGACTTTATGTAATGAAGCAGTTCAGTAGCAGTAGTACTTTCTACACTTGGCATTACATGTAGCAGGCTGTAGATAATAACATTAAGCTGACTTGCAAGCTTCTAACCATGCGTTCAGCTAAGCCTTTGACAGAGGTGCTAGCATCCCAGCAACTGGGCTGCTGCTGTGTCTGCTCCTCCAGCTCCAGATTTACATCAAGTGTAGCTGTGCACACTGACAGGTGAGAAGTGAAATCTTTACTCAGCTGAAATGACTAAACAGGCTAAAAAGCCACTATACATCATATCTATGTGTCAAGATGAAGCAGCTCGATGTAATGGGATATCTATTTTTGCAAATGTCAGTTTCTTCAACCATACAAAAAAACAAACTATTTGACTTAAACATATTATATTTATAAATACATCAAAAATGATGTGACACTTAAAATGCATAAAAAACAATTCAACACAGATGCAACAGAAGAGGATCTTTATTTTTAGTTTTCGAGCCACAGTACTGGGTTCACCACTTTTAGAAATACTTCATTCACCACTAAGGTAGGGAGAATGTATCACATTGTTTTAGGCCATATTTTAGACAGTCCTTGAAATGTAAACAAAAATGGAAATGAACAGTTTGTAATTGCACTCCATAATTAAGCATTATCTCCACCTTCTGATGTGATGTCTATCTGTATATCATTAATTAGCATCCTTATGTTATATTAATAGCTACACCATTGCTAAATAAAATGTATGACTAGTGAGACCTGACAGTGCTTAAAGTGGCTATAAATCATATTATTATAAGACAGTAGTGAAAGCGATTGTTCATAATCCTAATTTCCTTACGCCTACTTTCTGCTTCGCTAAGTGCCAAATAATAGAGATGTAAAGATGTTAGCTCAGTTTTGTAGTTGAATATTCATTTGGAATGAGTTGGAATAAGAAATGGTGGCACAGTAAACCTAGAGCTATTAATGTTTCTGCATAGAAAACATGTTGGGGGTCAATGGCCCCCAGTGACTTTTTGCCCCCTAACATGATAATACAGATATAATGACCTCACTGAGTTGTTTTTGTTGTCTCTTTTTGTGATTTTTATTTTCACGTATAGATTTTACTTTCTGCTTGTGAAAAAATAAAAAAATAAATACACAGAAATTCCCTCTTTGCTGTTTACCACTCATCACACTACCCTTCGTGACACCAAGTAAGATATATTAAATCAAGTCAAAATGTGCAGAAAATGCAACAGCCTTAATTAAATTGGTGAAAAACAAGGACACAGTAATGGGGGTATATGAAAGAAATGCATCTATGAGGTGTCTCTTTGGTCTCAGCTCATTATGTCTTGATCTCTGAAAGCTATATGCTGTCATAGTCAGAAGTAGACCCTGCGGTGCACTCTGTTTAAATGACCATTTTCTCAGTGTCTTTCTCCAACACTTTGGTCAAGAAAAGAGATGAGATCTGCCTTTGAGAGTCCCATAATTACCACAGAGTAATCAGCCTATTTAACATTCGCCTCTCTTTTTGTCCAACATGTACAAAGGCTTAAGGATGGCTAATTTGGCATGAGGGCTTACCCAAATGACAGACTTGGGAAGAAAAGTGGCTTTCAACGTAAGGAGATATGAAGGGCTTATGTCCTGTACTGAATAATGTTCTGATATCATTGAGACCACACTTAGTTTTTAGAGAAAGACTGCAGAAAGGAAAACCTGGCTGAGCACAGCTTGCAGTCACTGTGTCGCTTTGTGAGGAGAAGCTGCCTGGAGCCCAAGATAAAATGACGAGAGGTGACAAATTCTTTACAGCTTTGTGTTCGTACAATTCAGAGGGATTTTGGGTTGGCTAGGAATAAGATGACACGGCTGACAGGGATTTCATCTGGCTGAACTTTCCACACACTGCAGCAAGGGAAAATTCTTGACAAGATGCATCTTGGAAAGTCAAACTTACCTTTTTTTTTCGCTCTCTGACTCAATGAAAGTTAGGTCATACAACATGACATAAGTGCATAGGACTGATTGAAAAGGCACAGCATGTATATAACAGCTAAGATTGTGAATATTTGCTAACCATGTAATTTTAACACAATGTCTTCTATATTTAGAAGAAAAGGAAAACAGGATTGACTTTTTTTAGGCAATGTGTGTGGGAGGGAGCAACATCATGTGCCTTTTTCAATCTCATGCAGTCATAATTATTCAGTAATCATTCAGCACAAAATGGGTTTGAGGAATGGGAGGAGAAAGACTTAAAATTGCATCTGAAACATCATTTTGTTAACACATCATCAGTGAGCCAGCAGTTGAAATTAGACACCACACACCAATGTTTCTAATCAGTTGGACTGTGTACAAGAAGATATGGTACTAACCCATCACTGACCTTTAATGTTGTATAATGGACATTAAATTAACAAAATGCAAAGAAAAATAGTTAAATGAATTTGTATATTTCTATAATATACAACTACCCAGTCATGTTATGTTAACTATCACTTTGTAGCCAACTCAAGTGAGACTCCAGTGAGCAGCAGCTGCAATGCTTTTTGCATTGAGGTGTATTAAGGCAGATCAGATGGTTTTAAATGAAAGAAGGATCTCACATTTCTTCTGTACAGGGGTCCATGAAGTAGACGTGAATGGGGAATCGAACCACCAACCCTACAGACAACTGCCAACTGCCCTACCAAGTGTTCCACAGTCACCCCTTCACAATATGTACAGTATTGTTAATGTTGTGGTTGACAGGGGTGTGCATGGGCACCAAGCTATCTACGGTCCATGCATTCTGACACCCCATGGCATCAGGTTATTCCATGCTTCTCCCTGACAAGCAGCACCTGTCTGGTTTGTGTTAATGGTGTGAATGTTACCAGCTATTTGCATTTGTAGAAGAATAACTAGGAGCTCATCAGCTTACTCATTAATCAATGGAATGACGTCATAAAAAAACTTTCATGTGGAAATGAGTTGCTCTCGCAGGACCTCTCATGGTCTGGCTAAACATTATACTGGTTTCGTCTTTGCATGTGATTCTTTGACTTCAGTCTTCAGGACCTCGGGAGAATCATGGATTTAGTTTGTTTTCAGAATTCTCAGTTTTAAATAACAAAAGTGCGACGTGTCATATTCACTTTCACATACTTACCAGCATGCATTCACTATAAAGTCAGTGAATGTAAGCCTTATTAGCATGTCCTCGTTTTTTGTCGTACCTGCCAGCATCACATTTGATGGCACCAACAAAAAGAAACATTTCTATCTTCCAGCAGTTGTGCAACTTCATAGATTATGTGCTTTCAAGACTTAAAACTGAATAAAAGGCAGAAGGAGGGAGAAAAAAGAAAATTCAGTTACTCACCTCTGCATGCCACCACCACTCACCTCAGCAGCCCCCCACCTACCTACTGGCCACTATCACCCACCTATGCATGCATTCCATCATACCGGTTTGTGCTTAAGTGCTAAATGATTCATCATAGAGGGTATTTGAAAGGGTGAACATCCATCTTCTAATCCCAAACTGAGAATCACCTTTTTCTAAATTCACATTATCATTTGTCATGTGCGAGTGTGAGTTGTTTTTGAACACAGCTGGAAGTGAACCAATCTCTCCACCCTGCATCTGTCCAGTGTAAGAACAGAAGAAACTTTCTTCGCAGTTTATCTTTGCAGTGTTAACTGACAGTGCCTCGAGCACAAAAACAGGCCACAGCAATGGCTCCATCTAATGTGACGTGGCTGTCAAACAAGCATGACAAGACAGTTAAAGAGGATCGAATATGTACTGTTCATTTTAATATTCATATTACATACACAGACAGATAAAACAATTGTCCCACAATGAATCATTATGTTTAACTCATCTTTGTGTAGAGGTTAGTGTGTAATGCTAAATAATCAAAATTAGAACAAACTCAGTTTCTCTTCAAAAAAGACAAATGCACTTAGCTTGTAGCAACTGCCTCCCTGCAGTACCAATTTAGACAAAATGGGATTTGATTTCATTACTTAAAAATTAACAGCACACTGTGTTTCTCTTGTCAGCTTGCTCAGATTTCTTTTTATTTCTTACTTTGCTTTATTTCTCAGCGACGGCATAACTTTGTTTGCTCTGGAGGCCAATCATTTACATCACTTAAAGATTATCAGGCTGTTCAACCTGACACTGCTTAGAGCTTAGACGTTTCCTTTTCCATTCCCATCATTACATCTGAAGGACATATTTTTCCCCCCATTGTCACTGCAAGGTGTCCTTATAAAATCACAGGTCCATGCAGGGGTTCACGCCAGACAGGTCACCTGTCTCCTCAGCCACCTGGAGGGAGGTGAGAGAACACAGCAGGCTGTCAATCAGACCCAAGAGCAGAGTGGAGGAGGGAAGTGCAGAAGAGAAAAAGAAATGAGTGGGAGGAGTGCACCAAGGCCTTTCTGTAAAATAACAGGTCTGTCTTGATGGATTAATGAACCTTAACCCCATCCTACCCATTTACATAGCACAGTACATCTGTGATTGTATTTACTGTATATTCAAATGTCTTCGTAGTGCATTTAGGGTTCAGTATACAACAGTAAATTTGTACAATAGACATTTTACATTCTGAAACAGTTTGATGTCCATGAGACACCAGAACAAAATGTAGAAATTGCATTGTGCTCTGACAAAACGTTTTCACCATATTTAGCAGAATTATGTCAACAGATAGGAGCAGTGATTTTAATGCAACTGCAGTATGCTCAATTAACAGATGCTACCATTTTATTATGAGAATCTTCAAGGGGTCCATTGCATTGGTTACGTGCAAGCAAGTAGGCAGCTTTTCCCTGGAAAACAAGACTGGAAATCTGGAGGAAAGAACAGTGGTGTTATCGCAGTTCAATGTTCTTCTCTGTGAGGATTCAACACAATCTGCCATTCAGATTTGGGAAATGATTGATGATTTTGCCTCATGTGTAATAAATGTCTGAGAATTTATTTTAGCTTATTAGCCCTAATATTGTATTTAGGTCAAATTAAAAGCTGGGGGTGTCTCTGTGTCTCCAATATACACGCACACAGTCTTAGGCACAGTACCCTATCCCTTTCCCACATGATACACACAGATACACCAGCACACTTCCCCACCCACCCCTTGTGGACTTTCTCACAATATACTGATACACTGGCCCCCCATAAAAAGGGGAAAATTATGCTGCTTCAGCACTGAAAACCTATAAAAATTGATCTTTCCAAAGATCAAGCAGTCTAATTGGCAGAATTAAAAGAAAGTGAAATTTATGAACAAAATATTAAACAATGACAAAAAAATTTCAAGAGAAAACAATCAACTTCAGCCTCACAGCAAACCTCCTAAGGTCTCTCCCTCTCTAATCTTCTCCTTAAATAACTTCTTCTAAATGTCTTTTACATCTCCTGCTGCTCCGGAGTGTAGAACTAAGTTACAGTCTGCTAATAAGCCCTGTCCTCTCCATACACCACAACCCAAACTCCTGAGCTCTTCCTTCAGGTACCCCTTTTCCTGCTCATACTGGCGACAGACCAGGAGTACCTTCTCAACAGTCTCTTTTTCCTGACAGGACCCACACATGCCAGAGGGATGTTTCCCAATTACTTTCAAAGGGCCATTCAAGCTAGAATGTCCCAACCGCAGTCTATAAACACCACCTCCTCCCTTTTTGACCTGCCCACCTCAAATGACTTTCACCTTCTCAGCCTCACCTAACTGGAACCTACAACCTATCCAGGTGAGCAGGGGGTGAGCTAAACAAGAAAAAAAAACACAAGTTATATCTGTTAGGTTGAAGGTGGGGGGACAGGACACAAATGCACACTAACTAAGGGGAGGTTACAAAATAAGGAATTTAGTAAATTGTGAAAAGGTAAACATAAAAGACTACATACAGAAAGTCACTTGCAAGGAGGAAAAACCTAATTAAACAAATACAAATGCAACAGAATAAAAAACTAACTAGCAAACCACATGGAACCAGGGACAGACAGGAAAATAACTGAACTAAGTGAACTAACTGAATAACTAACTGATGAGGGGAGAACCAGAACACAAATTCAGTCCAAGTCCAAAATGCACTGCTCATTCCAGAGAGCTCACAGTCTCTTGTACAGGCCGATTGATCAAGTATTACTGAGGGACCAGGCTTAGCGTGGTGTGCTCCAGGTTGGTTTATTAGAGACAGCTGAACTCTATGAAGTTGATTAGACACATGGACCAGAGTCAACAAGAGTGCTGGGAGTAGTAGTTCGTAAAACCAGGAAGTCCAGAGGGTGACAAGGGGATGATGGGTAATGCCTTTTTGCAGCCGGAGGAGAGCAACTGCAGCGCCTTGCTCCAAAATCTGTGGCTGTCTTGATCTCAGGAACCTAATGTTTCCTGTGTAGGTACGACGTCAGAACAAGTCAACATTAAGTTGGACACAAATCTAACCGGCATGCACTACAAGCCGATCACTGGTGATTGAATCTGCGCAGAACTTGCTCATCTCGAACAAGCCCATTTTGACCGAAAACCAAAATTGTCATGTATCAGTGGGGATTATGTTAGACGTTATCAGTTTAATTGTAGTGGTCAACATGAGCAATGAGATTAAATTCAATTCAATTCAATTTATCTTTATTTGTTAAGCGCCAAATCACATTTCAGAAAGTCATTTCAGGGCACTTTACATAGCAAAGTTTAGGACCTTGCAAAAATATAAGTGTACATGTAAAGAAAAAAATGCAGAAAACCCAATAGTCCCATTTGAGATCCCTCTAGATCCAGAGGTTTTAGCCAATTATAGACCAATATCCAATCTACCCTTTATTTCTAAAATCCTCGAAAAGGTG
>JAUMHF010000019.1:19080792-19112743 GCA_032359275.1 Microctenopoma steveboyesi | reverse complement strand
AAAGGGAGTTTTTCCTCTCCACTGTTGCTCAAGTGGGACTGTTGGGTTTTCTCTGTATATATTGATATAATGTGTAACGTCTTAAACCTTACACTGTAAAGTGCCTTGAGATAACTTTTGTTGTAAAATGGCACTAATTTTTTATAAATAAAATTGAATTGAATTGAATTGAATTGAATTGAGCAAGCACTAGGCAATAGTGGAGAGGAACAACTCCCTTTAAGAGGAATAAACCTCCAGCAGAACCAGGCTCAGGGTAGACGGCCATCTGCCTCGACCGGTTGGGGTTAGTGGACAGAGGAGAGAGAAAAGAAGGTAACAAAGATCAACAACATCAACATCAACAACAACAACGAGCAGAAGACTCAGCACTGGTCAGGCACAAGGTGAAATTACACAACTCCAAGGTCGAGGACACCTGCAGAAAGGTACAGAGAGAAAGAGAGACAGAAGGATGAAGCACAACTAGAGGAGACACAATGTTAACAACATGTAATGATGTCATGATGATAGAGAGAGAGCGAGAGAGGGAGAAAGAAGGAGAGAGAGAAGCTCAGAGTGTCAGGAAAGTCCACCAGCAGACTAAATCTATAGCAGCTGAACTAATAGATGGTTCAGTCACCTGATCCACCTCTAACTATAAGCTTTATCAAAAAGGAAGGTTAAAGGTAGCGAGGGTGTCTGCCTCCTAAACTTTAACTGGGAGCTGGTTCGACAGGAGAGGAGCTTGATAGCTAAAGACTCTGCCTCCTAATCTACATTCGGAAACTCTAGGAACCACAAGTAGACCAGCACTCTGAAAGCAAAGTGCTCTGCTGGGATAAAAAGGTTCTATCAGGTCTTTAAGATATGTGGGGGGCTGATCATTTAGTGCTTTATAAGTGAGGAGAAGGGTTTTAAACTCCATTCTAGAAATTTACAGGAAGCCAATAGAGAGAAGCTAATGTAGGAGTAATATGATCTCTCTTTTTTTAATGTGTATGTCAGGGGTGAGCAGCCGTGGTTAGTGGTGTATTGGTGGTTAGCGACCTACACAGCAACAACGCATTTTCAGTCAGTAATACATTCAATTTTTAAAACCCTAAACATTCTGAATATTCATTAACCATGACAACATAGAGGTAATAAAATTTTTATACTTGGCAATGCCCCTTGTGTCTGTTTTACCAAGAAAAACATATTCTAGTAATTTGGTGGATACCTACATTATGTCTACAAAAATATTATTATTGCAATACACATTACGTGTATAATATGTGATATACTTTCTCAATACAGTGAAGTGTCTCTAAATAAGTGCAGCATCACAAGGTCGTTTGTTTTCATTTTTTTGCCATTTTCACTATTAATTTGGTTGTATTAAGACAGCTGCGATAGGCTCCAGTACCCTCTGCAACCCGACTTCGAATAAGCCGTTGATAATAGATGAATGAATGTATTATAAGTTTTCACGTTAAGAAAAGTTCTGGTGCATAACAATGGACTGACAGGAAAGTAATGACAAAGGATATTTTTCCTGGTTTAGCTAAACAACAACATGTCCCGCCATCCTATGCCTCTGATTGGCGGAATCCGTTTGCACTAACCAATCGTTAGTTCTCTCAAAACATAACTTAAACAGACAACAGCGGCAGAACAATAATTGACGTACCTGCTGCAAATAAATGTGCTAATAAAAGAGCACACCAGTATGAATGTAGACTGTCACACACAGCGTAGGGACTAAAAAGCGATGCATACCTGCTTATACCCTGTATTAAATAGCAGCCTATACCCGTTTAGAATTGGGTATACGCTGTGATGACCTAATAGGAAGTGGCTATATGCTGTATACCTGCGTATACCCTGGACTACATTACTGGCTGTGGTCTTAGAGAGCTGTGGCCTGGCCTGTTTCCCAACAGCTTCTGGTTGGCTGAACACACCTGATCCAGGTAATCAGCAGTGACAAACGCAGAGAGAGCTGAAAAAGAAGTAGAACTGCGACTGTCTAGGCCCCTGGTCTCTGTCTAGCTACTGTATCAGGCTACCTCACCAATCATCTATCTAGCTATGAGACTATTATATAGGGGATAAGGCTATAAGCTCATTTGCTGTTAACTTCCTGCAGCAGTACCTCTCCCTCAAAATGACTAAAGTTTTACTTCCTCTTGGAGTCTAAACTTATCCATTCTGCTCTGTGTATGGAATTCCAATACAAGTAATTTGGTACTATTGCTTCCAACCTTCCTACCTTTTTTTTCCTTATGGGTCTGAGAAGAGAGCAGAATTTATAAACACACACAAATGGAGCTTAATTAGAAGCTGCTTTGATAAGAGCTCGACGTATATTGAGTAAGCTTGGGACTTCCAGTAAATTGTGGGGGTTTCCAAGTGGAAGGAGGCAGGAAACAGAAGCACATCTGATCATCATACTCAATCATGTGCAATTAATCTCAGTTGTGGGTGAAGGTATGGGTTGGTTGTAAAGTCCCCCCCCCCTTGCATCATTACACACTCGGATGCATGCTGCCTTTTAAAAGGTGTGCTGTGGTGGTCTATTAGTGCATTAGACCGTGCAGTGTACAAGCAAGGCTGGGGACATTACCCTCACTGTGTGTCATGACACTGTACCCTTATCAAGGTAACCTGCAGGTTACAGGCACTCTGTGAATGGAGTGCTCTAATCCACATGTCACTCTTTTTACATGATGTCTATTTGGCCGAAGCTTGTGTCTATTATTACACCTTTTTTTCAAATACAAATATATATCATATTTTACAATGAGTTTACATTCATGTACAAAAAATTGATTTTGAGTAGCATAGTTGGTTTAAATGGATTTAATTAATTAATGGTTCTAATTAATTTAATTTCTGGATCTGTGATGACCCTTCATCCCCACCTGCCTGTTCAGAGAGTCATGCTGTGCTATATGGGTAGGTGGTGTAGGCGGATAGTGGTTTGCTTGAAAAATGGGGTGGGACTTTAAAGTGCATAAACAACTGCCCTCCTAGTTTGTCTCTGGGTTGGATGGCTATCTGGAACCCTCTGTGGTATGAGAATTAATGAGCACTAGCTGTTCTCGTGAACCCTTTTTTGTTTTTGTTAGTTGCCTGGCTGAAGTGCACTTCCCTAACTTCAAGTCTAAGTTAAGCTGGTCATTGACTTTTCCTTATATTGATTCCAGCTGCTATTGATGCATGAAAGCTATGGTTGAATTTGTCGTAATCTATTAGAATATTAGGCTCTGACCAGACAGGCTGCTATTTGCAGTCTGCAAATTGTGAGGTGCAGTTTACAGTTTAAAAAAAAGATACAGCAGCTTGCGCCATCTTCTTTATTGCTACTAGCAACCATCAAAACACTGTTGTTACCCTAACTGCTCAGATTTAATTTTGAGACACAGTTCGTTGGTAGTTGACCTTCAACACCATTCTTAAAAAATTATGGCATCTGTAATCCACCCTTTTTCAGGCCCATCCTCTCAAAATACTTTTAGATATAATTGCTTTTTATACCAGGAGACTTTAGAGAATTAGATCAGATCGATTTATTTTTTGCAGAACTGTGCTCTTGATTATGTCTTCACATTGATTCTTCACATTGAGTTTTACTGTAGTTGAATTCTATTGAGCCAGAATTGTATTTTATTTTGAAATATGTCACACATTCACATGCCCTAAGCAAACAATAAGAATTTTTCATCCTTCTTTGTTGTTAGATGACCCAGTGGATTCTGCTTAACAAATGTCCAAAAAGTCGCCATGGTACATTTATGGTTATTAAATTTTTGCATAGACAACAGGAAAATCTTTTCCTCATTGGTAATGGAATGTATATTTATCTGTCCATCCATAAAATTAGATCAATGATTATGTGAAACGCTGAATCCACTACTTTTTATGATACATTAACCTCATATTCACTTATCACAAATGGTGTTTGTATCATCAGCACAGCGATAACAAACCGCAGTGGAGATACAGATTAGACTCTTTTTGTAATTCCAAGCCTTCCTCCTTCTCCTCCTCCTCACTGTTTTAAACTTTATTTTGTAGTGACAGATATAGCAGAACAAGAATAGCACGAATAACAACAGGCTGTTAGTGCTGATGGAAAAAGCCACTTTAACTTTCAAAGTTTCACAATTGTCACATCAGTTACCGTCAGTATTTTATTTCTCTTTGAGGATATGCAATTACCCAGACTTGTCAAATGATAAGCTGCAGAACTTCTGACCCCATTTGTGGCAGTCAAGTTAACCGTCTGACACCTTTCACTTCTGCTCATTGACCGTTTCCTGAGGGCATCATGTACTTTACTTTACTTTACTTTGCTTGGCAGACGCTTTTATCCAAAGCGACTTACAAGGAGGGGTGGATCTGGCTGGGTGTCTGGCTCAGGGACACACCTGGTAGGTGATAGATTAGGAGTCAGACGGGGTTCGAACCTGCGACCTTCTACATCCCACATCCCACATCCCACATCCCACATCCCACATCCCACATCCCACATCCCACATCCCACATCCCACATCCCACATCCAGTCTGACGCTTAACCCATTGAGCTACCAGGCCGCTTATGTAGCTGCCACATGAGTCCTATCACACATGGCATGCCTCAAAGTTTTATTTATTTTTCTGGGTGCATAGAAAATTACTAATTTGGCAGTAGTCCTTAATACAATTACAAGACCATTACTAATTTTAAGGTTCCCTATTTCCTGGCTAGGTTCTCTCAGCCAAAATACACCTGTGACGTTAAGACTTTTTTTCCTGGGAGAACTGCTGCAAATGGGGACTGAGCAACTGTTTTGGCAAATCTGGAGGAACTGCAAATAAGATGCTTTCATAGATTCGGCGAGAAGAATGGTGTGGGACAGTCGTGGAGAACTATAAGTTGGCAGCTATGAGGCATAGAGAGCTGGGTATAGTGGAGTGGGAGAAGTGCCTGTGCCTGTAGCAGACATGCTTAAACCTTCTCCCTTCATACGTTGGAGCACATGAAGGCCGGAACATGTTTGTATCTTTCATCCTGTCATAATGCAGAACATATCAACACAATGGAAATCCAGATTATTCGGAAAGCTGTTTTTTGTTAAATTTAGTAAAAGTTATTATTTAATTTGTGCTAAAACATGCAAATACTCATTATGTGGGGCACATACATAAAAAACAGGGCTTTTCTGTAAACAAGGTTATTCACATGAAAACAGAGAAAAAGGTTTGGAGTTTTATATTCATACTTGCTGTTTTTCTGACCTTCACTGGCATCAAAGTCCACTTTTTACTCCATTACACAAAAAGGGCTGACATGTTTGCCTGAGGACCATTCAATTTCAAAGGTGGATTTTGTATGTAGACAACAACCTAGTAATTTCCCTCGGTGCGGCAGCTGAGCACACTCGTCTGTGCAATGACAAACGGAAAGGGTTATCCAGTCCCCTCAGAATACCTCACAAACATCGCTCAGATCAACCTAATTTTGCCCAAGGCTCTCTTCACCTGCTTCAAAACTAGAGCAATGCATTTGCAAATATTTTCAAGAATTCCCACTTCTGTGAGCCTGCAGTAACAGTATCTCTGCAGGGGTGTGTCACTTTCCCCTGAGGACAGGGAAATAATCTTTGAGGCCTTCAGTTTTATTCAGACTGCAACAATTACAAACATCATGGTGGAAAAATCACATACTCCACCAGGGGCCCTGAACTACTTTTAGTAGTTGCCACATGTGTTTGCTGCTTAATTATTAATTTTCTAATTTTCTTTGTACAGCATTATTCACAAATATGTATACTGCATTCTGGTGAAAACAGTTTGCAGTACTCAGTGGGCTTCAAAAACCCATGGAACAGATATTGCAAAAGTCATAGTTACCAGTATCAAGTAAGAACTGATGGCTCTCATTGCACTGGATGAGTCACGGAAATAACCACTCACTAAGAAATTACAATTTTTTTTTGAAAGTTTGGGGGATTAAAAATCAAAGCTAGCCAAAACCAAGAACTAATATTTCACATAATTTTCTCTTACTGGACAACTGTCCAAGAAAAGCATCACACTATTTTTCAGGAATAAGTCATGTGGGAGCTGTGGGCTGACCTATAGTGGGTCTTTACCCCGAGACTAGAGCAGCTTTTAGAACAGGCAGCCAAACTTTAGGTCAGCAGGGATTAATTAGCTTTTTGAAACCCACCCAGCAGATGTCAAGGTAATCTTGGGATACGGGCTGCAGAGGTCAATGCAATATCTCAGAGCGGGGGGAACGAGAGCTGTTCCCACCAGTGTCGAACTCTGCTGTGCCAGGCATTAGTCCCACATAGGAAGTGCAAATCTCTAGTCCACATTCCGATCACTATAATGGTAAAACATATAATTAGGTCATACCTTTCCTGCCTGCACAAATCAACATAACTTTTAACTATACTTCATGTCAATCCACCTAGAGGAGTATGTGTGAATTGCCTTTTCAAGTGGACAAATCTAAAGAGACTTTTTGGTCTCTTTATAAATCAAGTCTTCACACATGCGGTGAAGAAGGAATTGTCAGTTTTTCCTTGTGCCTGTTTTACTTGGGGAACAGAGTTTCGCATAGCCCGTTAAACTCAGCTGTTCTCCAGCACTGTGCCAGCACAAGAGGAAGAACTGGCCAAAGTCATTATTATTCTGTGAAAGGTGAGAAAACACACCGAGCTGAGAGGCGTCAAGATCAGAATTGTCAAGGACTGGTGTAAACTGAGCTGATCCTCCTGATCTTGCAAAAATATGCTAGGAGCACATATTATACCATATGATGTTAATTATTTTGGGTAGAATACTAACTCCTTAGCATTTTCTCACTACACTATACAGTATATATGCTAAGCTTTCTGATGAAATATACCATAGTGTTTTGGCGATTTTAAACTTTCAGAATGTATAGTATATAAATAATTACTCATATAAACATTTCTACAGAATGAATCACGTGTGTCCTGCTGTGGGACAATAATCTGCTTCCATTATTAGAATATTGATAATTATTCTCACGCAGATGGAAATTTAGATGTGACAATGCTCTTATGCTACTATGCATTTTTGGCAGCTTTACTGCAGTGGTTCATATCTGATAATTTAAACACAGCCTTTCTTCCTGTGAAGGAGATGATAAAGAGGTAGAAAGAGTGAAAACAGAAAGATTACAGTATTTTCATAACAGTGGCTGAGAATAGCCGAGTTCACTTTGTTCGTGGTTGACCCCGCTGTTGGGAATTGGTGACCTGCTCTGCAGTGGCACAGCGTTAATGACTCAGAAAATGCAGCCAGGCAGGGAGCTTCCATCACACCATCACTGTGGCCACCATAACACTAAATGTGCACTACTTTAATAAGCAGGTGCGTCGCTTCAATGTAGGTCTCATCAAATTCAACAATTAATATATTTAGAGCCAATTTGATGGTGAACATTTTTTCTCTTACAACCCATTAAAAAGCACAGTTCAGTGTAGTACGTATAAATACTGTCCTTTCTCTCTCCGTCCCGCTCTCTGTTTTTTTCTGCAGGTGTCGCTGGTTATGATTCATATGCTATAATGGAATGCTATTTTCAAGGTAACAGGATATCTGAAAAATGCCACATATATTTCTGCAGAGTTAGTGCTGAACACAGCAAAGCACTCTGGGAGGAGCGGCAGCCTGAAGCCTCCTGTACTCCCATAAGGAACAGCTGAACTTTTGTCTTGTACAATAACAGATTCTCATTCAGATCGACAGAGCTACCAATTTCATTACGATTTCAGGAATAAGCTGTGTGTTTTATGTGAACTTGTCTGAGCATTTCTGAGCTGGAAACACAGGGAAACAATCCTTGTGCTTGCTTGTAACATAAGCTCTTTATGACTGACGGGTATCATCACGGTACAGTCAAATTAACTATACTACTACTACTACTAGAAGCCAGAAAAAACTGTGACTCTCTCTCTCTCTCTCTCTGCCTCTCATTCTAAGTTGAACTGCATTTTATTGTTTGTCACGCTTGGCTGTAAATGTAAATTGTTACAAAGTGTCTGTGGCACCTGGTACAGTCAGTTCAAGTCACAACTCACAACTCCTCAAAGCAGACAGTGTGGAATCCAGTTATACAGATTATTAGTATTTCTATCGTCTGAAGATTGCAGCTGGTAACATTCTCTGCACGTTACCTTTTTTTTTGCATCTGTTCGTAATCCGTCTGTCTGTGTCTTGTTAAATCAAGGTACTTCTTTTAACATTATACACTGTTAGGGGTACATTCTATGAGCCTTATGTGTCAGGGGTCTACAGATAATTAATATGTTATAAATGCACAGACAGAAGGTCAGAAGTATGCTATACTATAATAGGTTAGTATTTTCTTGTGTATTATTTTATTCAGCTGTATTTATTCTGTCCTTCAGAAATAAACTTCACACGCCGTATCCTTTTCATTTGAACTGAAGAAACTAGTTACGGCAAATGAACAGATGGAGTAGGTGGTCGAGATGAAAGGCTTAAATTGTCGCTCTTCACAAGGAATTCTCCTTTTTTTGTCCCTTTCCACTTGGCAGCCAGAGGACAAGGTCATCAAAAGAAAAGCACATTATGAAGAGTCACTGTCCTGCATGAGGACACTTCAAGGGCTTGTACAGTTAAAAGAGAGCTTCTTGCTCACTATGAAGCTGTGATACTCCGTAGTTGAGATGGGCATGAACAAAGACACCATAAAGGTCAGAGAGAGAAAAAAAGGAAATGACTCTGTGTCATTGATATTTGAGACACAAAGCCATTGTTTAGTGAAACTCAATTGCTGAGAACTTCATCAGGAACACAATTAGAGAACGTAGCACTCATCCAGCTGAGAGTAGGGGAGCTGGGTGCGCAAGAATCAGAAAAATTTACAACGACTATCAATCAGTGGCCATTGATGCAATCTAGATTAGGCAAAGTTTTCAGTCTGCAGCACTTTAATCAGAATATCAGATACCATCAATTTGTTAATTGTGCAAATTCAAGTATGTGGAGAATCTTTTACATTAAAAAATAGAACATATTATGTAATAAATGATCTGAAGACAAAAAGAAAAATTTCATTGTACTACCATTATTCATAGTCCTAACTGCTCCACTTAAAATTTAAAGTGCAGCTTTTTTCCACTGGTGTGTACGACTCCTTTTCCTGTCTAGCTAAATAGTAACAGTCGGAGATTTAGCTAACACATATATTTAAATAAATCCCCCACACTTGGTGTACCCTACATAGATGTCACTGGGCTTATATTGGGGGCTTCAGCCAAGTTCCAAGTCATATGTTATTACTCTAAAATGTTGAATCTCTGTGTGAGACATACAGGTTTACTAGACACAGAAGCCACACAATTCTTTATCTTGCACCCGTGTTGCATGTATGAATTGCTCAGCCCACTAGTGCTGCTGCTACCATGACACTGTTCTACTGCAAAGATTTTTTATGAATTATATTATTATATTGCGTGCCCAATATGTCTCAATGGCAGGATATGCAAACATCTAAACCTGGCTCAAGTCATCATTATATATTCAACTGTTACACAACACTGTTCTGCATTCAGCTCTGACAGCACTAAATAGCATTTACAACTTGCTGTCTCCCGTTCACTTCAATTTATTTCATTTTATTTATATAGTGTCAAATCACAACAAATTCATGGATCATGAAGAAAGACGTCTGTGGCTATTGTTAGTCTGTCCTCATATCTTCACATACATCTTTCTCTGTGGTCTTATTTTAATGTACTAGAGTGCTTGTGATTATATGTCTCTGTTTTGTCATGTATGTTTAGTGTCTTATACCTATACAGTATATTATAACAGCTTCCCATGGCATATAGATGAAAATAGCCTCTTGGCTAACTCCTAATGTGCATAGTCAGTGGGGGGGGGGGTCTAAAAATGGTTACACTGGATGGTAAGGGGGTGGCATTAAAACTAACCTAAGCTGGATCCTTAATGCTGTTGCTACTGATGCCAACCTCCTTGTTAAGCAGTGGGCAATTTAGCATGCATGACATAATGAAAAATGAGGAAATAATAATAAGAAAACACTGTACTCTTTTTCATTATCTTTTAAAACCAGAAGGTTGTTCCACTTGAACATTTTAGCTCTGACTGTTTTTCTTTGTTTTTCCCAGTTCTTTGCAAGTTGAATGTTGTCTTTGTTGTTAGTGAATGCTACATCAGTGGCGGGTGATTCATTTTCAATGATGATTTGATGAAATAAAGTAATTTAAAAGGCATATTCACGGTGCAGTCTTGTACTTAATTTCCATCCTCTTGTACTTTGACTGCTCTGTGTAAATATTTTAAACACTTTCTGATGAGGTCATCATCCCCAGATATACTGATCTCAGCAATGTGTAATGCTGTGTCATGTTTTATTATGAATTCTGAAGTTTATTCTCTAGACAAAATAAAGTATTGTAACATCTTCCGGTGTGGTTCAGCTGAGAGGATATTACAGTTCTAACACTGGGGTGAGAGTATTCACATGAATTCAAGAGCTTGGAATAGTGGACTTATTTTTACTCAGTTTATGTTTAATGCATCAGTTATGAATGTGGATATACCTGAATCCTCCAAGCTGAGCTGAGAATATTCTGAATTATCTAAGAAACTGATCTTTGTGTGAAAGACGTGCAGGTTAAAAAAAAAAATACACTGGCCTGTACACTATATCTTTGGTCATTACTTTTAAACATGAGATGATCTCTCTCCTATCACGAAGCAGACTGTAATGCTTCCAGGCTCAAGGAGAGATTATGTGGATTTTCAGCAGTTTATCATCAGTTCCCACTGTGTGGTTTTCAAGAATATAGTGATCAAAACATGATGGATAACTTTCACTTCAGCCCTCGTCTGCAATTCCTCTCGGCAGCACCCACAGCTATGTGGGCGTTAATGTGAATGTACGTAGCCATGCAATCTGTCATGCTTGGTCATAGCGCACTGGGGAGCAATTAACTTTAATCAGGCTTCAACTGGGTCAGTAATTCCAAAAGCAATCACAATACTCCAGACGTTCTGACGTTAAATGTAGCCTTGGTGCAAAGTCTTCAATAACTGATTTGGTTCTGTCTTCACTGAAAGTGACTGTCCAGTCTCTTTTTTTTTAGACATTTGAATTGACAGTTTTTCGGGGAGAGTGATCATCTCTCATTGACAGGTTGGAAGATGTCAGGGAATGGAAAAGAGCTATTGTAGATAACTCAAAATAAAAAAAAAAGAAGTAACAATTGGTCATTTTAAAGTCAACTTAATACCAAAAACCGTTTGCATTTAGGTTTCACACCAGCAATTGTATTTCCAAATGCTTTTTGAATGTACACATACAGGAACAGGTTTAATTTCTGTGCACATGACAGTAAAACCTTTGAATCTTGAATCTGTAACTTGGCAGTATTACCTCTGCATTCCTTATCTATCACTTATCTTGTTAAGAGTCATAAAGCTCCTGCTGTCCATTGGCAGGAAGTGGGGTACTGATTGACCGCAGGGCTGACACATGCGTGACTTTCTCACTTCAGAATCTCGCCTACCCATAACTAATGTGTTCCCTATTGTTCAGGTTCTCATTCTCTCTCTCTCCTCTTCCTTTTAGGAGCTAAATTTCAGCAACCCTCTGGAGGCAGGACTAAATCAAGTTACAGAAACGTGCATGGCTGCAAGTGAAGCCGTCACCTGTGATTGGTTAAAGGTGAGAGCTTCCTCGTCTGAAGCACGTGAATCCAGTGGAAAGGCGGACAGTCGTAATTGACAACCAAATTCTAAACATGCGATATTGTGCCTTATCACGGTGCTCTGAACCCCATAGCATGCCTTCAACAGTCATTTGTAGTCATACAAACCCTACAAACCCTCTATAAATCAAATCCAGTTTAAGTTTAGAAAGCAACATGCTCCTTGCTGTGGAATGCAAATAAAAATGAATTCTTTTACAGTTCAAAAAATCCTTCCGTCGTATGTAGCTGTGTATGTGTGGCTGCTTAGCTGATGCTTTTTTTTTGCTAGCTTTGTGTGTGTGTATGTGTGTGAAGTCCTTGTTTACATCTGTTCCAGTGTGCCGGGTTCATTGTGGGTGAGCATTTATTCGATAAAGGCTTAAAGGGATTTCAGATGAATCTTGTTGCTCTGTCGTTTTCTGCTCCCTGTTAGATTTTGGTATGAAAGCTGAAAGATGAAGATTGGAGCCACGTGGGTTTCATTTGACCTCTAGGCTGACTTATTTAAAATTCGAGCTGACCTTGTGCATATTCAGATTGAAAAGTAATGTATTCCTCATCAATGTAAATGAATTTGTCCTATGGTGACAAAGTCGTATTCAAATCTAACCATGATCTTGGTGATTCTTCTATTCTATTCAACAGATGATACAGATATGTCTTTATGTCTTGCACTAAGGAAGCCTGAACTCTGACTCTAATCTCATACATTTTAAACATTTCATTTTCCAGACTTAGTTATATAAAGAGTTAAAGCTAGAATCAGTGATTTCACCCTGTTAAAATGAAAAACAATGGGTATGCCAATATTTGTAGCTTTAATTCCCATCTCGCCGTGCATCCCTTACCTGCCGACACCTAATGTGAACGCTGTGCAGGTATCAGAAAATCAATATTGTCAGTGAACATTTCATTGTCAGGACTGCAGTCGCCTCGCGAGGAAATTCCAGGGCTTGAAAGTTGTAAACGCTTATGAAAATGTTTTTCTTTTCCAGGTTGAAAGACAAATGCGTTACCTGTTTGTGTGAGATTGATCGTTATTACCTAAATACATGATATCCTGCTGCTCATTCGTATCTGATGGAGCTGCAAGCTGACACATTACTGAGAACACTGGCATCCTTATCAATATTCACTCTGCATCCTGAACCACTGCGAACAGATGGCTTTGCTGCTCTTTTTACACAAACCCACAAGAAATTGTTACAACTTTTGAATACAAAACACAATGTAGGCTCAAATAATGGAGTGTCACTCTGAATAATGTCCACATTTCTGATGGATTTGGGCTCATAATGGATTCTTAATTAATGCTTGTAAGTTCTGAAAGGCGCCTGCGCCCGCACAAATGATAAGGCTCTCTAACTCGCGGGCCCCTTTATGGAATCGGTGGACATGAACATGATGACGATAATGTTGATGGCGTTGATGATAACAGCTCTATTTAGATTCATGCATGTCTGTACAGGCACCAGTCTGCCATACATCTATCTGCAGTGCTCTAATATTCTCTAATCTGGGCTGAGAGCATCATTTGTCTTAAGTGTCAAAGGCACTTGACATTACAGGCCCTTCGGCTCGCATCTCAAATAGAGGCTGACAGGGAACTGCCAGGCAATTTGGAGCCATCTGAGACAGCACTGATCAGTCACACGTCTCTTCTGTGTGCAGTTTAAAACGTAACGCACTAAGATGACTTTTAGAAAACTCAACCTGAGCTCTGACGCCAAACTCAACGGTACAGCACACGGGGAGGGCTGCATGCTGGAATGAGAAGATGAGCAGATTATTCACTGAGTATTGCAGCGTGATGGGCTTGGCCCATTTAGTAATATATCCAAAGCCATTTAGGGGATGGGATCGAAGCTAGAAAGAGGGAAAGCTCTTGAATTGATCCTGTGTCTTTAGGACAAAAATGATCCAACTCTGCATACCTTCAGCACCATATCATTTCTGCATTGTTTTTGTATCACAGTTGATTTCAAGGAAATAATAAGAGGTGCAAAAAGCCTTTTTCCACTCACTCCCTTCCTGGTTTAACCTGCACTGCTGCTGTGTCTGATAAATGTCACAGCAATGATTTATTTCCACCAGATACCCATAACGTCACTGTTCTGTCAAATTCATTCACTCTGATCAAGGAGCAATTTCAGCAGATGCACTAGAAGGACTTTTTTTCATTTATTTTTTGACATTTTTGCCAATATGTCTGACATGCAATATATGCAAATTGAACCTCTCCAATCAGCATCTTCTTTGGTTCAATTGGTCCAGACCTTTTTTCTCTCATCTGACAGTCTGTGCATCTAATTTTGATCATGAAAATAGCCTTATTATTTTCTTGATAAGGGTATGCCTGTTGAGATGTCACTATTCTGTTCTTGCAAAGCAATCACCCAATTCATTCAATTTGGATTCAAAATATCACTTGCACCTCTCGGGGGAGATTGTTACCTCTCTTCAGCATGTAGGTACATGCGCGGATGCATGCATACGCACACATGCTAGCACCTCATGATTGTCATCTTGAAAGAGCCTTGAATGATCGATGGTTTTGCAATGTATTCAAGGCCAAATGGGAACACTGAGTTCTTTCACCCAGTTTCTCCAATTTCTTGCTGTCTGCGTTGCCAGGAAAAGGAGAAATGGTGGTGTCTATGTGTGGTTCCTCATCTGAACATAAAACAATGGGTGGCATGAGTTAGGGGTCACCAAGATGCGCTTCAACAACTTGTGGAGCAACAGATTCAAAGAAACATTTTATATACCTATCCCTCTGCTCCTGGGTGGTTCTGACTCAAACCTGCATGATCCCTGACTCCCCCTGTGGGTGTGTTACCCCTGAGAGGTTGAAAAATGAACGGCAGCAAAGCCGATCTCAGGAACTGTTACCGAACAGCTGCACTGTGAAATTGATATTAATTAAAATTGATTATTCAATCTGGGACACATGGGTCATTAATTTCTAATCTCTCCCTTCAATCAATAATATATCCCTCTCTATGAAGATTTTTTTTATAGCTTTTAGCGCTTGTTTATGAATAAAATTATTACAGTGATTGCATTCCTTAATTAAAACCAAGGCTTCCTTGCCTTATCATTGTTTTACTGATTTTTTGCATCTACAATAGACAAAAATGATTAGACTCAAAGAAAAGAATGATTAGGAATAGGAAGAAACTCCTGCAACTCACTGCTTTGCATCAGAACGTTTGGACTTTAAATCTGCTGGACCAGAGGAATGGTGATGTCAGAGATTAATGTTAGTCTAAATTATGACTTTATATTTTTCTCTTAGTTGTCCTCAACAGTGCAGGGTGGAGGGAGACAGCACAGGCTATTAGATGATAAATGGATGAATTAAGTAATTTAACATAAACTGTGGCAGAAAACATTCTGTTTTTATTATTATTATAATACTATTAACTGATAGATGGACAACAACAGTGCATTGTAAGTCAGGTCCATTTATCGTAAGTTTAAGTTTCAGTGTCCCACCTGATCCATAGGCTTCCAGTAGAATATACTGCTGAGCTTTCAAGCTTCCCATTGTTTGACATAAAAGCAACCAAAATTATGTTTTTTGAAGCAAACCTAATTATTAGGTTGTGATGAAACCAAACAGATTTTTTCAGTGTACGTGTACAGATCCCCACCCTGTCCTGTGTGAGGTAATGTTTAGGCATACAAAGTATTTTGGTTATGGTAAGAGACAGGTTGTGTTTAAATTCCATTTTTAGCATCAGGGGTGAATTTTCACTTTTGGATTAAACACACCATGTTCATATACCTGGAGAAAAACAAACTTTTGATAAACTTGATGAAAAAATAAGTCAGGCCATTTTATTTCATAAAAAATGTGTTTGTTCAAAACCCGCGTTTAAAAGCAGGCAACTTTCAGTATGTTCTCATCACTAGTCACTTTATGTGGACACAGAAACGCAACACAAACTTCTTCACACACAGTGGTTTGCCACAATACAGCCTGATTGGGTGTTGTTTATGTTTGTTGGTTCAGCCTTAATTATCCTTGCTGTTTGGTACGCATCTTCTCCTTCTGATTGCTGACGCATATCACCATGAGGTTGCAAAGAGGAGCATCCTGTGCATGTCAACAGCAGCTTCTCAAGTGCCACCGCGGCTCCTAATGATCATTTCCCAACACTCCAGGCTGCTTGGGATTTGATTTGGAGTGAGTGTGTGTGTGTGTGTGTGTGTGTGTGTGTGTGTGTGTGTGTGTGTGTGTTGCAGGAATAAGAGCTTCTTTTAACAGCTTATATTCTAGAACTGTGATTCTGAAGGACATAAAGATCTGTCTTTCTCTGAAGTGATTGCATTACTGCTTTTATTAACATAATAGATATCTGTGCTCATAGAAATACAGCATACACAAATCATTTAAATTAAGATATGTAATATATATAGACGCCTGCCATATACAAAGATGTATTTAATTATCTGATTTGTAGCAATCTTGTATTTAAATCTCAATAATCACCCACAGATCTGTGAACCCAAACAATGTATTGTTGATAAATAGACTAAAGGAACTAGTTTGAGAGGTGGATTGACATCCCTTTTTCATCTTTGAACAATCAAAATACCACAATGCTGAGTATCTGCTGATACCAATCAAATCTATTTACCATCACCAGTACTGAGATGATGAAGTGTGCTTACAGGGACATCTGAAGTTCACACCATGTGTGTCAATTGCATATACAAAATAGCGGACCCAAACGCAAACCAGAACGAGAGGGATCAAACAGAAAGTATCTTTATTAAAATAGCACAAACAGGGAAATAAAACTGAACAAAGAATCACTTCAGGAGGAGGCAAAGCTACAACACTAAAAAAACACTAGAACTGAAGTGGGAATGAAAAGTGTAGGAAGGGAGTAAACTCTAGAGTGGCATGAGAAGGAGAAATGGTGAACATGGAGTGGCAGAGATAAGGGAAGGAGCAAGGAAAGAACAGAAACTGAACCCAAGCCTACCAACAGAAGTGAGGAGAATAATGACGAGTAGAGGAGCGGAGACGAGGACATCGACCCACATAACGGGATAAACTGACAAAGCCCTAACCTAACCCTAACCTTGTTCTCCTTCAATCAAACCATGAGCTGAAACCAGTTGAGGTGGTCATTCCCGTGCCACCGCGTGCAACCCAGTCTCCTGATGAATATATTCATATACAACTAAACCATTCCAATTACGTTTTGCTATGGAACGTATTTGCGACCCGACTACGTTTTGAAACATTGAAAAGTCCCCGCTGAGGTTGGGTTTATGCAAGATTAGTACAGAGGTTAGGGTTAGAAAAAGATTTTTAATGCAGAATTGTTTGTGAGAAAGAGAGAATTTTATTGAATAACCAGCCCCCAGTTTTTCTCTGACACTAACCCACTGCTGTGATGTCTGATTCTGATCACAAAACATTGCTACACTCACATGTCTGCTGTTGAAGTGTAACGTCAGATATTTTAGCAGAAAACTGGATGCAGATCAGATATTTGGTTGGACAAAAATACGCTACCTGTGAACATATGATCATTATGTTGACAATAAATGTAATCGCCTCACAATCACCTTCTCTACCACCAGTTTGAAAAAAGAGCCATTTCATTTTCAGTGAAATCGTCACAGCAGAGTATTTCTGTCCACTTGCGTTACCTTTATAAAAAACATCCTAATGAACCCACTTTAAATGACTCCAATCTGGGCAGAATGGTTATATTATCTATAAGAGGAGGTCTGTTGGATGAGGTAAGTAACACTCACAGCACTGCATGGCTTCAGTTATCCAGAGGAGAAACGGTACTGACTTCACACTCCACTCCCCCGGCATAGAGACAGACTCAGACATTGACTGTGGAGCCATGTATTTGTAAAAATGTGACACAAATACAAATAATTCATCAATGACCTTGTCCAGCACTGTCGCTTCAGTCCTCTGATGAGAACATGTCACCGCAAAGGATTGTCTAATAAGTGATGCACTGGGAAGCCTGGCCAGAGGTTCCCTAAAGCAATTCTTTTGTAATTGATGTTGCGGCATAAAATGGCTCTCAGTGGGCCGGGCTGATTAGGTTGGTTTTTGTTGCTGTCTAGCCGCTAGCCTCTCACAAACAGTCACTCACCAGGTGGAATGACAGCTTCACATCCAATTATCCCATTAGGCGCGATAGTTGTGAGTCATGTCTGTTTCTCATGTGATCTCTAAATTCGTGTTTGCAGACCAGAACAGTCTGCATTTAATTATTAAAGTCTGATGATTGACTTTCACTTGCACTGATGAACAGTGGTAAAAACAGGCCCATTCAAGCTACTGGAGTTTTTTGAATGCAATTTATAATTTATGAGGGATGAATATGGTGGATTTTCTCTTCTCTTCTGTCTCATCCTGTATTCACTGCCATGTGGACTCTGGGGACTCAATGCAAATGTCCTGGTGTTCCACTTACTCCTCGATCTAACAGGGTTCATCAAGTCTAATCATATGTGTGCTCTGTTGATTCCCTCTCCTCCACAGAGAAAGAAACAGAAATATATCTCATAATCTATGCAACTTTATAATATCTCAAACCACTGTGATGTGATCTGAGGCAACACCTGAACATTACTGTAATACGTGTCTTAGTAGCAGTATATTAGTGTCCAGTGCAATATCACACATCATTATAATGCCTGTATATGTTATGAATATAGATTTTTGTTAGATGCATGGTAAAATGCACAGCTGGTAGACAGTGCTAAAAGCAATGGCCCTTGCACTGTTGGAAGCGTATGCTATAGTTATTGGACAATTAGAATAATTCCTCACAATGTGCTTTTGATGTGAATAACGCTTCTGTTGTGGCATGTTCCTCATGTTGTTCACTGTTGGTAGACGTTGGTCTCATAATACTGTGTTTTTACTCTTGGATGCTCAAAGGGCAACTATAAAAACAGATCTGCCTTTCTTTAACAAACTTTTGAACAGTTGATCACAATACCACATTTACAAAGTAAGTTATTTTATACTTAATGCTTTAAAACATTCAAACAGAAGTTTACCCAAAACACCAAAGCTCGTACATCTTTCTGTCCTTCTCTTATCCCCAGCACATCTACAGTCGATGCAGCCTTACTTCCTAATGAATGGCATTCATCTGGCACCCTGACTAATGTCATTTTACAATGCATGGCAGTGGCCAATAAACTCAGAATTGATTTGTGGTTATACAAAAACACATCAGGCGGAAACCATCACATTGGTAATAAATTGATGCTGATCTGTATGTGGGGAAAGAGCAGCCAAATGCCATCAGAATTGTATTTATTTATATATTTTTTTCATTGGAAGCTCCTCAGTTGTACAATCGATCTCGGTGCAGAGCCTTTTGTTCTCTGAAGTAATAAAGCAGAGCATTGATTTATTGACGGGCGACAGTTACCTTTTGCCGCCTCCTCCCGTTCTCTGTTTCGTTCCACTGTCGGGTCCTTGGGGAGGAAAAGTTTGGTCTGCATGGAAACTGAAGCCTACACTTGGCTACAGTACGATGCACACCCCAACTGACATTGAGATTTAAGTTCCCTGTGAAAATACATGAAAGTATTGATCAAGACAAGCAGATTTGTTCTGAAAAAGGGGTTTGATAAAGACTGGGGGCTTTATCACTGTGCACAAAGATGTTGACAGTATAGGTCCTGTGAGCAGGAGTTGATACAGGGACACGGTGACACACACAATAGCAGAACATTAGTTAGCTTTCAGAAATATCAGAAGTATCAGATATTGTGTATTTGTATTTACATGTTTCTGTATGTTTTTTAATCTTTGTTTTAATTCTCTCATTATCATACTTTTGAATTTGTATGTTTTAGGCAAGAGTACATTTTACTACACGTTAGTAGTATAAAATCTTGAATCTAGTACTGAATATCTGTCTCCAGCCTTTTCTAAGCTAATTTAATTTGAGGTCCACTAGGTAATAGTTTCTGTGTCCATTTCAACGCACACTACAGTTTCAGTGACTCCTGCTGTCCACTATAGTGCTTCCTTCTCTTTATACACAAAGTGCTCTGAAAAGTGTTTGCCTCTTTCGTGATTTATTTTCTTTCTTGTTTGTTACACTTGCAAAAATACATTTTAATATTACACAATGATAACCTGAGTGTACAAAAATGCAGTTTTTAGGTTATAATTTCATTAGTTATATTAAAAATGTCAAAATGTGCCTGAACCTAAGTAAAAGTATTTGCCTTCTAATCCTAGTCACTAGTTGTGTCATCCTTGGTGGCAACAACTGCAGTCAAGCGTTTGCAACAATGAGTATTTCACATTGCTGTGGGGGAAATTTGACCTGTTCTTTAGAACTTTCCTTTAGCTACAATATAAACATTTTGTCAAAGCATTTTTTTTTTAACTTAAGCATACCTGTGTCTGTCAGACAGCTGTGGCGAATTCAGAATACCAGAAGACCTCTAACCAAGGCCACATCACTTGATTTCTAAATTCTCTGACTTTTTACCTGTCAAGAAAAAAAATCTACTTCAATTCAGACATGCTGGTTTACTGTTCTCTATTTTTCTGATTTCCTTTTAGCAACTGGACTTGCTTGAAATTCTTGTGACAAGAACCTTAAGTTTCCACAGAAACTCCACAGACTTACTGTCCAATTTCCAGCTTTGAATTGAAGCACATTCATTTTCCTGAACATTGATTTTCATCCAAATTCTCAATCAAGCTAACTCTTCAGCTTTCAACATTTTTCCATCAGTATCAATTAAATCAGAATGAAAACAACAAAATCCTTCCCAGTAAATTGCAAACAGAGAATTTAATCATGTAGCTTTTCTTCCCTCTGATACCTTTGATTGACGGGTTACTAAAGGTCAGCATAACTGAAGCTCACATCTTGCCACCCCCTCACTCTGTCTTAAGAGAGGTTGCATGAATTCACTAGTGGGAGA
Organism: Microctenopoma steveboyesi; assembly: GCA_032359275.1. Taxonomy (NCBI): domain Eukaryota; kingdom Metazoa; phylum Chordata; class Actinopteri; order Anabantiformes; family Anabantidae; genus Microctenopoma; species Microctenopoma steveboyesi. The sequence goes on along the minus strand of JAUMHF010000019.1, from coordinate 19,092,055 downwards.
AAGAAGTGATATTTACAGGCTCATGATAATAAATTATGGCTAGCTGCCTCTGCAGGATGGGCTTTTAGAACTGTGTCTGGTAATTGCACAATGAGCAGAACATCATAAATATGAGCATGCTACTTTGGGATTTTATATTTTGCTGGAGGAGCATGTACTGTAGGAAAAGCTAAATTATATTTCACTCTTCCATTTCCATTTTTCTTTAGAGATCAACATCCATATACCTAATTAGTCAGAGTAGATGGATGTGTAATTATGTTTTTGGTTCAAGATGAGTGAAATGTATTAGTGTTTTTGCCCTGTGGTTTCCTGTTTTGTGATCCATCTCTCTCCTTTGCACAACAGTGAAAGCAGCTAGTGTCGAAAGACCATTTTCAGGCATATATTTTCACTATATTGACCTCAAAGTGGAAACAGAGTCACCACAGACACGACCAGAACTACTGTCTCCCATTCCTTCACTGTTGCTCTTTTCATGCTGTGGTGAAGCACTCATTCCCTCTGTGTAATTGACAGGGCTGTATCCAGGAAAGAATATGCTGACATTTGGTAATACATTTCAACACTCGCACATCTTACCAAACACTCCTCAACCATGTACAGCCCTCATCCAGTGTAGCTTTTGACATGAGCTGGAGTTGATATGAGCAGCAGACAAATTGAGGCGATGACTGTTGACCTTCACTCGTGCTTGATTTCCCTTTGGTTTTCAGAGTTACTAAGATGAGTGCATGTTAACAGTTTGGACGTGGCATCTTATACCTGACATTAATTACGCAAAACGTTTGACCTACAGTACAGGAACACAGCAATATTTGATTAGTGACTGGACAAAAAGACCATTACTTATCTCTTCAATATCAATAATCCATTATAGATTTGGAAAGATAGATAAAAGCATAATTAACATGGGAAAAAAGGGTAAAGAACTGGGTCTTCTATTGTTTGAAACAGTATCATTTAAACCCATATGGTAATGATTTGGAGTGGTAATGATTTTCAATGTTCATTGACACTATTTATTAGTTTCTGGTGTTTATAAAGTAAGTTTAATCTTAGTCTTACAAACTTTTCCATGAATGAATTAAGGGCAAAGCTTCACACCTGTCTCTTCAAAATTACATTTCTATTTAGGCGGTCACATTAACACACGCAATTAATATAAAACATATGGTGCATTATTATTTATTAACATAAATTAATCATATGGCCGAATTAGACTCCAACTTCCTCCCATAATCACAGCAAAGGTTACCTTGCTGCATGTGATGAGGTCACATCAAACGACTAAATGGCAGAGAAGGGTTGGGTTGAATAGCATAGTTTGTTTTAAAAAGCTTCAAGATGGAAGTTGGATCATCATCTTTAGGCATATTTTTGTCCAGAAATGTGCCATCTATAATGTCCAGAAAATACAAGTCCTAGATTTTTAAAACAGGGATTATTCCTACTTAACCGCAATCTATAACTGCAATGAATTAAACTGCATTACATTTAATAATCCAATGACAGCACTAGTTTCTATACAACCTGTGATCGCAGATTTTTGTAGGGGATGTAATTGCAAGCAGATTATGTTTACATTAATAGAATGACAAAATGTTTGCAATAACTGTAATTCCAAGTACCAAATATGTTGCGTTTTTCTTTTTTACCTTTCTTTTTTACCTAAACCGAATCACACATCTGAAACTGTCCAACTCAAATCGGCATTTGCATAATCAGCAATGGGATTATTTGCTACAAAAATGTAATCACGTACGTTTAAGTGTTATTAGTTGCATAGCCCATCATTTGTAGGAGACTGCATCTATTTTGCACTGAGATCTAACTGCATCCTACTCATTATACACAAAGTCTTTACTATTAAATCTGCATAGTTTTAATTGTGGGAGACCTGAAGGCTCTCCCAAGTATGAGTTCCACTTTCTATCTTTATTATTGTGTAAGTATGATTTCCTCCCACTTTAATCTATTTTATTGTGGAGTGTGCTGAAAGGGGGGGTGGGGGGCACAGGAAGAAATTCTTTCTTGTGGCACTCTGTGGAGCACTAGACAGTGATAGGTCTGAACATGCTCCTCTGTCAGCCAGAACACTGTGTAGTGGGTGTGAGGGACTGTCCAGAGGTGAGTTGGAGGAGGACAGATTCACTCCTCTACTTTAGTACTGTACTCTGCGCCCCTCTTGCAGACTGTATACCTTTATGCTGCCCCATACATTGATACCATAATTATCCCATTACACTTGCAGTGACTGACCCGTCCATGTGGTGCACATGACCCACCGTCTGGTTTCCCCTGTCTATTGTGTGCTCCCCACCACAGCCCTGCCTGTTTCCGTTCAGCGTGGTATGGCACCTGGTGCAAACACACCACATGACGCGCCCCATCACCTCACGAACACCCTGGTGCGGCTCAGATCAGCACACCCCACGCAATTTCTGCAGGAATTGCTAAATTTAGTGTTATTTGATATTCAGTATGTTATATTATTGGAGAAAAATGAAAGTTGTTCAGATAACCGTAGCAACTGATTAAACATGATGCGGATTAATAAATACAGGTAAATGTTGATTTAATCAAGAGAAGTCACCAAGAATGAGGAAAATAAACGTTCTTCATATATCCATAGCAACTGATAAAAACTATTGAACACAACCTGGACATGGAATAAACTGTAGACTGTCAGCTAAATAGAGTCCAGTTTGAATGTCCACACCACCCAGTAAATAGTTAGTGACATTTTAGTGTAGAGATCACTAAAGTCAAAATATGAAGCCAAACAATTGGTTGCTTTGAACTCAGCACCACAAAGATGCAATGACTCCAGCAAAACACTACGTTACTGCCCGCACTCCATTACTTTCTATGGAGTCACTGCTTGGAGGTTCTGCTGGGTCCTACACCACACAGCCAGAGGTGTGGGGGGGCAAACCACTTGAGCACGGCTTCCCAGGGCGCGAATGTTGCACGCTGACTACACAGTTCATTCACAGAGTGGGACGAGTCTGGGGACGGTCAGCAACTCAACTGGTTCACACCTCTGAAGGTGTGGAGTAGGTCCAGGGATTCCATCTAAGGGAGACCCATGTTGACCGCGTGCATTTCTGCAGTAGTGGCTTCAGTCTTTATCAGCTGTTAGCGAGGTGGAGGGAAGTTGTCGGTTACGTTCAAAGCGAGCTATTTACAGCTCACTGCCAGATTTAAATGGTGCTCGTACATACAGTTGGATTTAAGGCTGTTTGTGTGTGTGTACCGGTCGAATTGCAATAATTGTTTACGCCCGAAGTAGGTCAAACAGCATGTGGAGATTCTGTGGCGTCTGGACATTAAAATCTGGTATAGACTTGCAGACTGTATACTCTTATGCTGCCCCATACATTAATACCATAATTAACTCATTACACTTGCAGTGACTGACCCGCCCAGTGTGGTGCATGTGCACTCGCACCGTGACCCACCGGCTGGTTTCACTCGTGTATTGTGTGCTCTCCACCACAGCGCTGCCTGCCTGTGTCCATACAGTGTGGCATGGCATCTGGCCAACACCCTACCTGGCGCACCCCATCGTGAACACCTTGGTGCGGCTCAGATCAGCTCTCCCACGCAATTGCTCCAGTAATTGCTAAATCTAGTTTCATATCAAGTTGCCTAATTGTGTTAGCTACAGTATTTAACTTTAACATGTTGTTTGTTTGTGCTTATAGAGGGACAACAAATATTTTCTTACAAGGAAACCAAACTGTTTCCAAAAGGAATGCAGTGGTGTGCTGTGTGTGTTTTAGTATTTAGTCTTCTTCCCTTCAGGTGTTGCCACAGCAGATCATCCACCTCCCTTGCAAGACCAAGGAGATGGTGGTAGATGGCAGCGAGGCTACAACCCCCTGGCCATCAACAGTGCTCCAGTGGATAGGGTGCTATCCTTCAAGTACCTAGGAGTTCACATCTCCTCGGACTTGACATGGACTGCTCACATCCAGGTACAGACCAAAAGAGCCAGGCAGCACCTATATCACCTGAGACAGCTGAGGAAGTTTGGGGTCTCTCCCGGGATCTTTCAAGCTTGCTATTCAGGCGCTGTGGAGAGCATCATCACACAGAACATCACATACTGGTATGGCAACAGCTGTGTTCAGGACAGGAAAGCTCCTCAGAGAGTGATCCGTGCAGCAGAATACTGCTGCAGGTCTGCTCTCCCTTCTCTAGAAGACATATACAACAGGAGAGGCAGGTCCAGAGCAGCTCGGATATTTAAGGACCTGTCCCACCCCAGTAACGAACTGCAATCAGGCAGAAGGTTCTGGGCTATCATGATCAAAACCCAGAGACTCAAGAGGAGCTTTTACCCGCAGGCCATCAGTCCTCAACCAGAACCACACCCACATAGTATCATAGCATCACATACCCTTCACATACCTCTCACTGCACTTTCTGGACACAATGCACCTTAATGAACATATCACTACATTGAACATTGTACATACATAACCTATATGATTGACTACTTTTACATTATTTAATGCCCTTTCTTCTTATTTTGAACTCTTACACAGTCGTGGGGAGTGGTTACAGGGTGCATTTCCCTGCGTGTTGTACCAGTATAACTAAGCATGTGACAAATAAAGAATCTCGAATCTTGAATCCTCTCACCCTATCCCTAGTATTCTGCTCTGTCACACCAACCTTCTGTATGTCTTTTTTAGGTACATCCATGAACCTCCTCTGAGGTTGTCCTCTTTTCTTCCTGCCTGGCAGCTCCATACTCAGCGTCCTTTGTCCAATATATTCCCTATCCGTCCTCTGCACACTCTCGTCTCTAAAGCATGATTGAAAATGAGACTACTGATGCATTTCTCAATTTGTGATTTGAGTTGTTTGTGCGTAGAACAAATTTTTCTGGGTGGATTTGTAAAGAGTTAAGAAAGAAAAAACATAACTGATCTACTATCATGATGATGCTGTAAATGAAATTCACTTACTCTAACTCATAAACACTCTCTTACTCAAAATTTTTGTACAGTCTTTGAATACACTCAAAATTAATGTATCACCAAAAATATTCCAACTGCTGGAAGCTGTTATAACATGATGTTTTAATATCAATTTATCTACAAAATCTCAACTGACACCACTGTATTTTTTTATGGAAAGTGCACTGTCACTGAAGCAAAGAAACATATAAAAATTACAAACAAACAAACCATTTTTTACCATAAAATGTCCACCGAGTTGGCATTGGTACTTACAGTACAAATGAGCACAGTCATATTGAAACAGAATGGTTCAACTTTACAGCCGTATTTGAATTTCTATTGTATAATTATTTTGTTAGAGTTTGTTCTTGAGAAACATTTGTGCATTTTCTCACTGAGCTACCTCCATTTTTTATAATATAGGATCAAAGGTAGTTGCCACAAAACAAAAAAAAAAACCTAAACGATCAGAGGAGTACATTCTTCAGTCGTCCGCAGCTGGTCTTCTCCTGGTTAACCAGTTTTTCATTCAAGAGACAGAGCCAAACTGTAAGCATCTGCATCACAAATGGCACATTTTGTATGTATTGGGGGTCTCCTTGAAGCCATTTACAGTTCGGATCTCCCTTCAAGTAGCTGTTAACTGCACAGCTTGGTGGTCTCATAATCCATTGAATTGGGCAGACGTGAGCTGAAGGCCTGTATGGAGGCATGGATGCGAACCACTTCACTGGCAGTCAGTTTAAGTCGGTGCCGAAGAAGACAAGCGAACAGGTCCAGTCGCTGTTGACCTGGGGGAGATAGCCGGTTCACTCGGTCTCGTATCTCCAAAAGCTGAAGCATAGCCGTGTCTTGGGAACCTTGGGTGTATGGGTAATCCAACTGCAGGATCAAGTCTCGGATAGCCTCCGGGTCAAAGTGCATGCTATAGCCAAAGACCTGGATGCTGTTGATTTTCATGTAGCCCAGATTCCGTGCAGGATCAGTAATTTCTAAAGGCTCGTAATAAACACTATCATTCACTCCATCTTGAGTCTTTATTCTGCTCCGAAGGTAGATATGAATGGTTTCAAAGAATGTCTTCCACTTGTTGCCCAGTGTCAGTGTCCAGTTATAGCACTCAAACGGTAGATCCAGCTTAGTTGCCTGCCAGTCTGGAAAACCGTTCTCGTTGACAGGGATGTACCAGCTCTCTGAATGACTCCCTCCAAAGGGATTGATGTAGAGAGTAAGAACAGGCTCCAACGTGCTGTTCTTTGTAAGGCAGATCTGGAGGGATATACCAAGGAGCATGTGGACCATGTTGGACTTGTACTTGTTGCTCTTTAGTGTCAGCAGCATCCTCTTTCTCCATGATGGGTCAAACCAGCTGTTGAGTCGCATATCATTGCTGATGAAGATGGCATGTACCTACGAAAAGAGAAATTAAAATAATATTATAACAATAACATACAATACAGTAGTTACATAAGCGAGGTATTTATTAATATATAACCTAAATCGTATTTTATTGTTCAGATTTTAATAATAATAATTGGTTGTGAAGGTACTTAGTTCAAGTTGAAAGAAGCTTTACATTTCAAACCTTCTTATAATAAAAAATACAAACTCTCTCAGGTGTATAAAGGATGAATGTAGCATAAGAAATACAAAATAAGAAGGAACACCATGGAAAAACCATGAAGTTCTTCCATAGCCAGGACTTTGCAATGCTGCGTGGCTCACTTGAGGAAATGTATCCTCTCCCAGACTACTACTGTGAAAGACAAATAGGATCTCAGGTGGCCTGACATCATTAAATTAAGGCTAAAAGAAAGCTACCTCTAGCCTGCGGTCAGCTCTCTGCAGTAGGTAGCCAAGCTCCAAATCTTGAAGATCCATCTCAAATCCTAGATAGTTCTCAGTAGAGTCTGCCACCATGGGCCTACAAGCACCCTGCATCAGTGCGAAGCCTGGGTTGCAACTCCCACAGCGAGTGTGGTTGTCTGGAGCACACATGGTACAGGCTGAGCCTTCCCCAATAGTGCAGGGTGGAGGTAGCTGACAGGGACTGTGTTCATATCGGCAGCTGCAGCTGTGAAGCTCCTCGGAGAACGCCCCAAGCTGGTTGTTCTCTGAGCAATACAGAATAGACTGAAAACGAGTCAGCCAGTAAGACTGAGTCCTGCAACAGATAAGAAGTAAAATAAAGTAAGAGAGGAGAAGCAGAGAGGGAAATTAGTTCGCAGTGCTTGTAGAATGAGTTGTTTTAATAGGTAGCGGCTTCATTAGGTGCAGGACACCTGTCTGCATTTGCAGACAGCTTGCTCGTTAACAATATAAAACATTATCAGCATAATATAAACCATTGCGTAGGTGCCAGGAGGATTTCAGTGAGCATGATGTAGGTAATTTGCTGCTCTAAAATATTTGAGCATGTAACTTGAATTCCTTTAGGGTACATGTGATGACAAAAGATAAGACTGACGATTGAGTGCTGAAAGCCATGAAATCTATATCAAAGCTCCAGAAATAAATTGACTTACTGTATATATATATATATATATATATATATATATATATATATTTATATACACTTTTTTCAACATTAGTGTGTGTAATAATGTGTGTAATTTAATTAATTAGGTAATTTAAAATAGTTCACAGAATCATTATTATCTGTACTTTATTTGAAACTGTTACTTTACTAATAATTTTTAAAATGAGCAAGGTGTGTGTTTAGGTTTGTGTTTTTTCTGCAGTATGGCTCCTGTTACCAGCATCTCTAAATGACTGGCCCTCAGGGACTGATCCACTGTACAACGTTTCCAGTTTTACTTTAAAGTGCTAAAAAGTTCATCCACATTGTGCCTTTTCACTTGGATAATTCCATTAGGATAATGATCTCAGAATTGTTACAGAAGATCTTTAAACTTATTCGGAGGCATTTGCGGGAATATTTGCATGTTATTGAGTCAGCCTTGATATTTATGTGCAGTATTTTTGGTTTTCATGTTTTTGTAGCACTTAAATGCCCAATGAGTGCAAAGAATACGTCGACAAACATGGGTATTTGATAGGGAAGAGAAAGTAGGAGAGAGTAAAGAGAGAGAACATTGTCTTTGATCAGTTTGTGACATAAATATTAGAAGTGAGCTGCAGCCGTAGGGTCTGTCTCTCAGACATACATATTATTCCCCCATGTGGGCTAGAGTTTGATTCCCGTCTGTAGTACTTTCTCGACTGTGATCCCTTTATGCCTCTTATCCTCTTTGCTCGCTGAAGAGGAGAGAAGCACACTACATACTGGTGGCTTTCCTTTAAGAAAAAAAGACTTTTCTTTGATGAGGGTATATTGTGGTAAACTTTATGCTAATCACAAAATGTTTGTTGAATTACATTTGGGCATCCTTCATCTGAATCCCAGTCTTACTGTGTGCTTGGCAATGAGAAGCAAGTTCAAAAAATTATTGATGGAAAATGCAGTCATGAGAAATTAACCATAAGGGCTCTTCCTTAGCATCAACTGCTACCTGTGTGCAAGGTATTTCACCACCAACTGTTACAGCAGAGCAAAGTCGTCACCAAGACAAAACTGCAGTTGTAGTCTTAGTTCCCTGGTGTGAATATATACAGCCTTCATGCTTCCAGCAAGTCTACCTCCAATGCACTAGTGTAAATCATTTTGTCTTTTAATTTGTGTTTTACTTTTTAATACAATTAACCAACTTAAGGAATTTTGAGATTTGTGCTTCATAATTATGTTCATACATTTATAATGGATTCTCTGACATAGAGTGTTGTCCGAATTTTTTTTGCCTATTTATCACACTCAAATCATAAAACTAATTTCAATATTACTCAAAAACATAACCCAGGCACATAGAAAATGCAGTCCGCTCCTACACCTGGTTGTATTTGATTACGTATAAAGCTTTGACTCCAGTTTACTGATTTTTTAAGTAATTATAACTTCTCACAAATGAGATGCTCAGGCAGTAGGCTTCTATCTGTCCAGCTCTGTGTCCTAAAAGTTCAATTTTTGCAGAGAACGTAATTGCGAGCCGATTAATAATAATAATAACCATAATGATCATAGGTTCACAGGTAACGTATTTTTGTCTGCCAAAATATAGGTATGGTTAAGGTATGAACATATTTTTTAGGAGACAGGGTTGATCTGTCCTAGCATCCCTGTTAAAAACCCTGTTAATCTGTAACATCACTGTCTTCTCTATCAGGGCTCCAAGGCTCTGGAAAATCTGGAAATCAGGCTGTCCATGTCGTCTTATAAGTCCCATCTTAAAACACATTTTTTTATTTACTTATTTTTTATAGCTTTAGTAGTTGTTATGCTTGTGTCATGCTATTGTACAGCATTTAGACTTTGTTTGAAAAGTGCTTTATAAATAAAGTTAATATTATTGTTATTCTGTGGCCTGTGCTAACATGAGGTAGCAATAAGGATAAAGATGTTCCTTGCGATAACTTATGTTGTGAATTGGCGCTTGCTGAATTTAAATAGAGTCGGTCTGATGATGCAGTCAGACCTGTCTCCTATACACTCTATACATAAATAAGGCATATTCTAAGTCGATTAAAGCAAAAACAATTAAAACACTACCTAAATGAAAATATGCATCATTATGGCTAATGGCAGAGTTTGAACACAAAGTGTACTGTGAAGTCTTACTTGCCTAATAAAAGCCCAGCTTGTTCACTCTTAATTGTCAGCCTAGAGGAGACGTTGCTCCCAGGAAGCAAAATCAATCACATATCTCTTATCTCGAGTTCCATGAACACGATGTTAAAAGGGGGAGTATGGTGTTTTTTAAAAGCTTTCACTTCTCACCCACACAAACCTACAAACATCTCATTCTCAATTTATTTCCACTGTGTATAGGTATTTCTATTAAGAGGTAAAAGAATAAGAAAGCTTCACAGTAATAACAAACACTGCCTGGAAGGAGGCAATGCTGCTCCCACTCCTTTTTCTGGCATTTGAGTGGGAAAATCACATGCATAAATCAGTTATAAATGTGTTTTTTGGAGGAAATTCAATGTGTGCTGTTGTTGCTTTTATAGTGGCATCCGAGTCATAGTGGTTTGGCACAGTCTCCTAACAGTAGTTAGTGCTGGTTTCTCTCACATGGGATTTTCTAACCTACCAATCAGTTCAAGTTGCCTAAACTAAACATTCATTGTAGATGTTGCAAATCAAAAAATGTTGAGACTAATTTAGAATTGTCCTAAAAAGTCTTTAAACACTAGACTAAAACTGGTTTTGACTATGGCAGTTTGTAATCATAGGTACAATTTAATCTGATACACAATTGAATAAAAGACCCTAAAGATGAAACTGTGAAATTGGCTTTGTTGTGGTCAATGCAGGTGGTTTCTGGGGGATTTCAGAGAATTTCATGGAGATGAGATCAACTGAAATGGAATAAAGATTTCATGAATTTTGTGAAAATTTTATGAAACACTATAAAGATTTTATGAAGGAGAGAGTCATAGATTCTGAAGATGAAGTTTACTGTACTAGTAGGAAATAGAGCCAGGTATGGTGATCTGCGAGTGAAAACTTCAACTAAAATGCTTAAATATAAAAATGTGGCTGCAGTTTATTCAGATGAGGTAAATCTAACAGGTGCGAAAGTGTTGTGCTTACCGTTCTCTTGGTAGTTGAACTTGGGGCTGTCGGTGACATCTTTTACTGAGACTGAAGAGTTTGAAGATAACCCTCTGGGCTCGCCTGGAGAGCACCTGCATGCTGTTCTCCAGCTGCTCATATCGCCACTGGAACAGACTGTCCAGGGACCACAAATGTTGAATAGTTGACACATTCAGAAAATAATTTTGTGGCAACCTTGTGTAGAATGCCTTGAATTCATCTGTAATATCAGAAAAGACAAATAAACATGATATTTTAAAAATGATTACAAGCTTATGTCCATCTAGATAACTGGATAAAAATGTGGTGCTTCCAAATCACATGTTGGCATGACATACTCCTGCTTGAAAAGCTTATTAAGCCTTTTAGCTAACTGCTGTACAGAACTGGAAGTGTACACTCAAACAGTAAGTTGTGACTTTTTACTTCAACACATTATCATCAGATCATTTTTTGGTTTGTTTTATTGTTCAAAAATACTTAGTTTTATCAGACAACTGTGAAATACAAGCAGGCAGCATTGGATGAACAAGCAGAAAAATGTACATACAAAAGATACAACATTGCACCTTGCAACATACTTTACTTGGTAAATTAATAACAAAAATATTATGAACAAGGAACTTCTCAGGCA
>JAUMHF010000019.1:19041391-19080692 GCA_032359275.1 Microctenopoma steveboyesi | reverse complement strand
GGACAACTGGGTACTTTGTTTTTTTTCTATAGTTTTGTTGTCTTACTTTTAAATCAAACATAATGCATACAGTACAGAATGTGGACTCTCGATTCTGTTAACATCATAGTGTACATGGTTTCGTTTCACTCCTCCTAATTGGCTGTGTGTAGTGAATTTGAAAGATAATTTGGTATCTCAAAAGTCAGTTTTACATGTCAGTGCTAGTGCTGATAAAATATACCGTAATAGAGTAAGAAGCGAAATAGTTTTACAGCTGACATGGATATTTTTATATTTGGATGGAGCCAGGCTAGAAATATTTTCCCTTCTCACCGTTGTCCTGTACCTGGTTGCTTATATTTAGCACAGGTTGGAAAATGATACCAATCTGAATTTTGTTTTTTTCAGACTCCAACTTTTTAAGGGTCTAGTCACTACCAAATCTGTACAAGTTTGCTCTATGCTTTTGCAAAGATTCCTTTTTGGCAGTCCTGACACATGAGCTGGTTAGTTTCCACAGTAACATTGTCTACCCTGGTCCGCTCATACATAGAGGCTGCATAGAAGCAATGTGACCTGGGTTTACATATGACTGCTCTGCCTCTGCCTTACCTCTATTTGTTCACATTTGTCCGTTTCTTACCGTAAGAACATATGAATCTCGATATGTGCAGTGCATATGTTAAGGTTTAATTCTCACTAAACGTTACGATTCAATTTCAGATAAAAGCACATATAATCTGAAGATGAATGAAATATTACAGGGTGGAATGTAGTGCAATGGAAAATTATAAAATAAATATGGCCATAATAAACCATGTAAGCTGATTCTTTTCACTTTAAATTGTTTTATTTGAAGTGTTCAGGACACAATGATCCCCTAGTAGCAGGAACTTTGTTTCATTTTTTCCCCTTTGCTGACAAATTTGATCTCACAACCTCTCCCATTACGTAAGTGTGTCCTTGACTCTGGCCAAGTCCGAGGACACCGTGGTCAGGCAGTAACAGTCCCTCCTATAACCAAAGTGCTATGATGTCAACATAATCACATTGTTTGTCCAGGAACCACAATATTGGGGTATGCTGCGCTGTTAGGTCAGTCCTTCACTATTTATGGGCTTCTCCGTGTGAGAAAATGAATGATGGCACACCAGACTCTTTATTCTGCCAAATGTGTCCTTCTGGTGAAGACTGAATAGTTTCACACACACAAACCATCAACTTATCATCACTAATGACCTCATAGTTTGCTACACGCTCACAAATAGGCAGATTTTAGACCTCCCACAGAATGTACACTCAGGTACCCACAAAACCAACCTTAAGGCGGTACAGCTGCAGAACCGGACAAGAAATGTGGGAACTCGTTCACACTGGCTCAAGGCCCAAGTTTCACCCATTACAATCTCGAGTCTGACACTCTTATGGCTCACGAGAGGCAGAGCCCCACTGAGCTGGTGCTCCACTTATGAGAAAAAGACAAACGTCCTGCGGAGACCATTGAGATTGGAGCTCCTGTTCTCATTACTTTGGTTTATCGGCTCAATCGTCACGTCCTTTCTACTAGTTCTAAACGTCCCTTTGATTTGCTCTGCTCGTGCCTGTACCTGGAACAATTCATTAAATATGAATGAGAAGAAAGCAAAACACTGAGGGCTGTGAGGTGGGAGGGAGCAAGGGACAGAAAAAAAGGAGAAAAATAAAAGGCTGTTCCCAAAAAAATTTCTCACTGATGTGGAATTTGAATGTTTTATCAAACATTTGCTCGATCTTGACTCTTGTACAGTGTCATTGTTCTTACCTGTTCTTTAGCCCACTTGAGATGTGGCCCCTGTGGTCTAATGCATTTACACAGTGTGTAACAGTACCGAGGCATGATTCACTGACTCAAGGCAAATTCTGTACTTTTTAGCGTTCCAGTCCGTTTTTTTTTCTCTCTGTGAAACACAAAGCCAGAAAATCCTGAACATAACCTTGAAATGTTTCTGTCTTGACTGTTGTACTTGGAAAGTAACATATCTAAAGCACAGCAGAAATGTTCCAACTACAGATTTCATGTGACATAATTCCTCCTCTTACTTTATAACTTCCTTTTTGGTCAGGAGAACCTATACTTTAGAGTTCCACGTTGATTTTTTGAAGCTTTATGTTCCACTAAGAAATCAGTGTGGGTGTTTTAAAAATTTATGGTTACATAAAAGTGCTATTCCGCCCCGCTGAGATATTGAGGTTCACAAGCGTTATTCTTAAGAGGATGATTCATGGAAAAAGATGCTTGTGGGGTGGGGGGTGCGGGGTGAGACTCTCTCACTTTGAAGTTGACTTTCCATCTTGTTAATCTCCTGAACTTGATGCAGCAGAAAGTGTTTACTTTTAAAATGAACTAAATGAACTGTAACAACGTAATTGATCTTAATTGTGTTCCAGGTGCAATGTGATGTTCAACTGATCTATTCAACTATCAATCTACCCATCGTCCCAGAATTAGCATTTGGCGCGCGTGGACCGTTATTACATATGCCACATAATTGGGCATAATTAAAAGAAAGTGGAAGAACTGTAATTAGTGTCAGTTATCTAGGACTGAAATGCAGGCGGAGGGCAAGATTTCCCTGTGGTTTGTGTAAGAGGACCTTTGGAATCTAAAGGCTTCTGATTTCATATCAGCTGACCTTTCTACTCAGACAAATAAAGATCATCAGTGAAAATCAATTGGTCTCACGAGCCCTCCTCTTTGTCGTCTTTTAACTTTTATAACGGAAAGTCAGGTGGAAGGGACAAAGTAACTGATTCAAAATGTGTTAGATACTACTATCCTACTTTTTAAACAATATTTGATTTGAGGTAGCTGACATTCCAAACCGTTATGTTATGATGTTTGTGTTTATTTCACATCATGTTGTTTTGCTGTGGCATCCAAATAGGGTTATGTTAGAAATATATCAAATAACAAGCTAATGTGTCATAACGGGAACGTCATCGCAGTATAACATCAAGCCAGGTAATACTCAGTACAAGTAACTATGAATTAGCTTTGCTGCAAATGCAACAGGTGCAATAGAGAAGTGACAGGTATACAATGTTGGATGTGGTGGACATTCCCTGGAGGAGCACTGTGGGAGCCTTACAAAATGACACCCAGTAGGCTACTGGTGCATGTTTTTGGACCAATCAACCCAACTGATCACTGGGTGACCCCATATCACTGATAACTGAGAGATAATAAAACGTAACGGTCGCTGACGGGTGTGTTTCGGGTTGATCCTGTGGTTTTTGACTGTCAGGTGTGTTGAGTACCCTCCACATTTATTCAGCAAAGTTCACTGACGGATTTCTGTCTGCAGAGGACTACTGTACAGGGGTTTGGTTCTTTACTTACATGGTGAAAGTTACCTCTTTCTCGTATCTGAGGCCACGACCTGCAGGAGGCTGAAGCAATAAGGAAAGTCTGAATGTGCAATGCCTGGAATAAGTAGGGAACAAGCAGCAGGAAATTCGTTTAATGTGGAACATGTTTTCAGCACTCAGTTATATTTTTTCCTTTTTTTCTCTTCAGCTCTCTTTGACCCCTGCCGCATGAGCTCAGTGAAATGTGAAACTACAATGATGAGGCTGGGTGTCAAAACTGAGATTTGTCTTTATAATGAATAGGCGATAACATAGCGCGAAATAAAATAACATTATTAGTGTACAGCACAAACTTGGGGTTGTTAATAGATTGTAGACAATAACATCAGGACACTTAGGACAAACTTTACTATTGATTTTAACTAAAATACCATTGCTGTGACTATAACTCTGGATGGGTGGTATTTTAAAGTCTTAATGGTTCAGTCCAAAGCTTTACATTCATTTATAGGGTCATCTTTTATTTGATGTATGAAGTGTACGAGCAGTGCAGTGGCTATACTCTGAGGAATGAAAGTTATACCAGAAGAATATTTGGAACAAGTCATAAGAATACTTGAGTGGCCACTATTTCCCCAAGCCACCTGCCTCATCTAGTGTGGGAATACAATCTGGAGAGTGCTTTCTACTGTACCACGAAGCAGCCACAGTAATAAATCAGCTGATGACCTAATGCTGGATGAGAAGCGGCAACATCCTCTTTTTTTTTTTTTTCGCCGTACCACATGGGATCTATTTCCTCTCAACATTAATAATACTCTGGAGCATTAAGGCATGCAGCAAAAGCAGATGTATTCTTCCCCAGGCTGATTCGACTTGTAAACATTTCCTCTCCCGAACCCCTCTCCCCCGTCCTGAGGCAAAGCATGATTACCCGATTTTAATGAGATTTTTGATGTGTTTTTTCTATCCCTGCAAGACAATCCAACTCTCTCCTATGGACATACTTTGGTTAATGTTTGCCGTCTGATGGTATGCAGAATGGGCACGTGTTGATGTTCTCGCTTCCCACGCTTCTTTCTTTCTGATTGTGTAGGCCAGAGTTCTACTTCACACGTTTTATGTTGGATGTTAATAATCCTCTGGGAAGGGAAATTCTTTCCTGTCGCACTTCATAGTCAGACCTTTTTTTTTAATTTTTATTTTCTTTACTCGATGTTTGAATAGTTTACACGCAGACATGTGTGTGATCATTAATTCCTCTCATTATTACCCAGTGCAATTAATGTGTTTAGGCCACCTGGCAACCAGGCGATAATTAGGACGCCTTTGGTCTTCTCACTGTTCTCTCTAATGTCTGTTTTCTTTAACTCATTTGCGAATTATGCACTTTGAAAAATGTAAATCTTAAACTACCCACAGTATTTTCATTACTTAGTCAAACTAGCAACTCATGCCGATGCTGTATTTAAGTATGTTTACTTCATATTCAAGCCTAAGCTGAGAACAAGTGACCACACTGTTTACAAGCTCTTTTTAGCTTTTAGCTTCACTTCACTTCATACAATAAACAGGATAAACAAAGAAATATAAATGTGCCATTTGACTATTCGATTATTTACGCTTGCTTAAAGATGCATCTGCCTGTTATCCTCACATATTTAGCATAAAGTACCATAACCATAACACCAAACAGCATAAAGGTAAATCATAAAATTGTATCTGTTGTAAGAAACTGGGACCAGTTTTGTCTGTAATCATCCCCTGGACTCAGAAACGGAGGACTAGACCTGTGGTTAACGTTGAGAATAACACGTTTCACCAGTAATAAAGAATGAGAACAGTGACATCAGGAAATATTATTTCTGGTGCAGCTAGAGAAGAGATGTCGATATTGACTATAATAAAGTGGATTCACCTAGAGATAAATATGTTAGGCTTATTGATCAGATGAAATCCCCCACATATACAGCACATGGACTTAAAAATAGTTGGATTTTGTTGGACACAGCCCACTTTGTTCAGTACCATAGGTATCTGTCTGGTTTAGTCACACTCATTCAGTTAAACAAAGCCTCTACAGTTTCAAAAGCAGTTTCAATATGGCAATGAAAGATTTTAGAACCTTCATTTGTTTTGTCCATTTCTGAGACTTTCCTTACTTTTCTTAAACTGGCAATTAGACAGACACCATGGTCAAACTGCTGTTAAGATGGTGGCCTGTTAATGAAGCTACCGTGTCCGTGCGATCTGAAGTCCTGTGTGGTAGTGTTGCCTGCTTTGCTTTGAATTAAGCCTTTCTTGCCTCCACTTTTGTTCCCCTCTTTTCTTCCTTAGTCTCCATTCCTCGACAGTGGGGTCATGGCTCACTCTTGAGCACGCATCATCCCAAATAACAGTGAGAGATGACAGACTTTTGGCTTCCCACTCACAGGCTTGCTTTATATGTGAACGAGACCATGACATCATTGGGGCAAAATGCCTGGTTTCCACACTGAAATTGTCCTCCCTTTCAGTGTACCTTCGCTAGTTCCCACTGCCTTGGCAGCAGCTGTTCCGAGTCCATTTTTTAAATGAAACTCAGGATTTCCTGTATTTCCTTTTAAACCGGTGGTGACCATATGCTTGGACAACAACCAGCGCAATAAAAGTCACAGGATGTGAATTATTTTCATAAGATACTTTATCAGTATACTCTACAGTGGTGAGATAGAGCAGGTGCTAAAAGTGCACCACAATGGACTACGCTGTGCTCTTGAATAGACTTAAATAAACAAAGGTCCTAAGCGCTGAGTTCTGCATGTGGTCATTAGAAGGCCAGTTGTGACTCTTCAAGGAAGACGTCATTTAGATTAATAGTGGTATTTTGTGCTCGTGTTAGTTTTTATTGATAGATTCTGTCTTTATTGTTTTTATAACTTAGCCCATGAATGTCAGAGCTCATGGGGAATGGTGTTCTTTAATGCCTGGGCCAAACCTAAGTACTGAATAAACAACACCCGTGTTAAACCTACCATGAGTACCTTAACAAGTCACATGACTAACAGTACATTTGAAAGCTAGGACTGTGATGGCTCCTGACTTAACAGACTTGACATGTCACGCACACGATTGGTTTCTTTCTCAGCTTTAGCAAATTAACCGAGAAGCCTTCATTTATATTCCAAATTTAGCTCACTGTCTTTACTCCACTGAACCCGCTCAACTAAAAGACAGACACCGTCACATGTTAGTAACTGCAAGGACAACAATTTACAGAACAAATACTTCTTCTTGACTTAAATTGTTGTGATTATTATAATTGTATGCGTACGTCATTCTTGCTCAGCAACCTACACACACAAACAACACGTTTCAGTGCCCTTTTTACAGCCCTTTCCCACAGTGAGAAGAGAAAAAGACATGTTACTTTGGCATAGAGGATTTCTGGGAGCTGTAGCTATGAGACAGCTTGGAATTTATCTGCAGGCTGTCAGTGAAATTAATACAGATAAGGTAAAAATATGACAAGAATTTATAAGTCTGCAGTCGAAAGGAAACCCTCTTCACAGCTTTGTTATATTAGAGTAAGGCCAAAAGGGGAAAAATATATCTCTAATGGGTTGCTTTTGGAGACTTATAGAGTTTGGACGACACCCAAAGCCAATTATATCTGTGCGTTGTCCAAATTTAATCGACAAGTTCATTGGGCTTTTACATTTAATACTGCAACACACTAGAGGAACTGTTTGTCACGACACATTACGCGTTTCCCTGGTTTTCTTGTCATGGAAGTGGGCCACTAGATGCTGCTCCCTTTTTGTCTTTGTTTTTTGTCATGTTAACAACTTCAGGCTCTTCAAGGTTTAATGGCTGCAATAAAATGACTGTCAAGTTAAGGGGCGAAAGCTTTCCACTTCAACTAGCAAAGCCAGTGTCTCATTTCCAAAAATTATTACCCAGGTATAATTTGCAGGCTAAAATTACACTGCAGTTTAAATGCATTCGTCTCAACAATCTCAAGCGTTTATTTATACCTTCTGAGAGAAGTGTCTTGAAATATTTACATTTAATTTCATGTGAGAGTTCTCCAAGTGCTGTCTGATCACCTCTCAAACAATTAGCAGAATATTGGAACACGTCGCTCACAGCAAAGACATTTCTCCTCAGGGGAGTTTGTGGTGTGTTTTCCCAACATTACTGTGAAGGTGTTGGTGTGTCAGAGCTGCTGTATTCCACTAGATTGCACATTTGTACCTAAGAAAGTGGCCTGCGAGTGTGTGTATAATGGGGTGACACGATAGCTAGGTGGATAGAGCGGTCGTCTTCGAAACCCAAGAGTGAGCGAGTTCGATTCCCAGTCCCACATGGTTACATGTCGAGGTGTCCTTGGACAAGACGCTGTAGTAGCACAAACACAGGTCTAGCAGCTGTCCAAACCACAATTTTCCCAAGGGGATCAATAACGTATTCAATCTTTATATTATAATATCTATTGCAGCAATGGTTTAAAGAATGATGAAACTTGATTCCAGTTGTTATGATCCTAAAGACTCACCATGCAGGTAACCTAATTAACTTTGTCACTGTGACCTCTTTCTTTATAGTGAGTCTGACATAAATATACAGCCAGAACTAGATTGTAAGGGCAGCTACAAGGTGTACTGGTAAGGGCGGCATGTTTTTAAAATATGAAATAGCTGCTCCAACTCCAAATTTCAAAAATGTCACTGGGCTTTTTAGTGAAACACTTCTTTTCCACACACCATAGCTTTAGAAAGTCTCTAGTCCTAAATCTGTGATACGTCTTTGGACACTTCAGGAATCTTAACTGGCTCATCTGATTTGGGAGGAATAATCCAGTATCTGGGTGAAATTGCTACTGTAATCTTGGCAGTGTTAATGCTAAGAAGACATGACATCACCTTGAAGTTCTTATTATCAGCGATAATTCAGTTCCCACACGACCATCTGATAGTTATTTGAATTATTCATGTTGCTCTACATGTTCACATGAACCCTTCTTTTTTGGCCCCAAAATGCTTTTAACTTCAATGTACATCTACTTATATACTTTAAAGGCAGGATAATATCTTCCTGAAGCAAAGCAACAGACACATTTTTTCCTAAAGAAGGCATTTCTTAATCCATATTATATATCTCTCAACCCTCAGATGGTGTGTTCGGAGGAGGAGGAAATGCCAAAAAAATCTATAAAATCAAATCCTATTAAAGCGCAATAAACAAGAAGACACTAATCCATCCCACGCATGGCTCTGCCAACTCTGAGCCAGCCTCTTTTCATAAGACACTGGCTACAGTTGTACTGAGCATTTACCAGTTGCTTGCCCATTCTTTCTCATCAGTATAAATTAACTGTAATATGGGCTTACTTCCTGCTAGATGTGCTTCATTTTGGCACGCTATTATTGGAGGTTTCCATAGTTTGCGCTGCACATTAGCCACACAGTCGGCAGCGCGTCGTTTTGTAACGGGCCTTAGAAGCTATAGGCTTGCTTCAGAAGGTGAGGATTCACATGGTCTATGCAGTATCACTATCAATGCAGTATCACTAGCAGCAGCATTTAAGGCTGATCTCATCTTTAGGATCGAATGACTCAGCAATATTAGGCTTGTGGCTGGTGGTAGGTGTAGGTGGTCGCCTGGTGGAGTTACCCCATAGTGGACATGAGGAAAGCTACCAATCCCATCTTGTACACATTAATTTAATTGCCTTTGTGAAGAGAACCCCAGCCTGTACAGAATGAGATCATGCTTGATACTGTACCTGAGTTATGGTTTATAGAAAATAGGAGTGGCCATTCGCTGGACATTGACAAAATAGCAGCTGCAAACTGTTTCACTGTCAGTTTTAAATCGTTCGGTTATAGAATTAGTGCAACCACTGTAAGAATGACACATCTGACAGTTTATTGCATAAGTTCCCTGTAAGTCATGTGCCTGGTTGCTACACTTTTGTATTTTGCTTAAAAATAATTTTAAAGAAATCGGGGGAACCAAGAGGTGAAGGTTTTAATGTCTGCGATGTGGGCATTGATTGAACACCTAATTTTATATACACAGCTCCAACAGGACAGTTGTTATGACAGAGCCACCACCAACGATGCGTATGGTTTTCTTCTGAGACTGTGACTCAGCTTTTCCTCCATTTTGTTTAAATGTCACATGCACACATTCTCCACATTGAAGCTGTGTGGCGAACAACTCTGTATCAACAGGGATCAAGTTGATTGCCATGTGAACGCTTCATAGAAGTGGGGCTCCAGGTCTATTTAGTAGGTCTGGGGTCTAAGAAAAGATGCCAGTAACCGTAACCCACAACTTTGGCCCTCAGACCAGTTGAAAATGTAAACCAGTTGGTGATGTCCACTTTAAATAACGCCTTTGCAACGTCACACAAATCATCTTTGAAGTGTATACTGTCACACCAGTGAACACACAAAACAGACAAGTGAAAGGGATTCATTACAGATGATGAGATATACCAGCCCACTGACACCAGCTGAAACTTTCACCTGTGAAATGTCTGCAGCCAAGACAAGCAAGAGCGACTAAAAATGTACTCATGCTGTTTAAAATTTAAAAGTGCCCTAAATTGCACAGTGCGGCAAATAGCTATTAGAGCTGTTTAAAAAAAAAGTCAAGTGTTTTTACAGAATCAAGCCAAATTGCTTTACATTTAGAACTGAACGTACCTCTGTGGGGCCTCTGCTTTAACCTGGTTAATGAATTGAAATCTAACTCCTGTTCGAAGGCTGAGGTAGGCTAATCATTTCCCCACAAAAGACTGGTACCGCCTGTGGGTTTTGGCCTGAATTCAATTCTTTGAAAGTGAAAACGGAAGCTAAGTGTAGTATGAAATTAGGTATTGGTATTTGTCAAAAAAAAAAGCATAAAAGAAAAAAATGCTGGCATGCTGGTTCAGGCTGTGCCTTCATTATAAAATCATGTGAAAGCACTAAAGCCTTCGACATCACCTCTGTTGGATAGGCTGTGAACGTGGTGAGTAAGACCCGTTTTAAGTAGCCATTTTGGCTCCATGTCTTGACAAGGCAGTAATAGCTTTTGTGCATAGTTACAAGAAGGATACTGGGCTGGTGCGCCGGTGTGGCTCCAGAGCGCGCCTTTGCTATATATTCTTATTCCTTTAAGTCCAACGTTTATTTGCGGTCAAAATGGAGAAATGTGGGAGCTGTATAATTTAACTCAGAGTGCTTTAATGTGCAGTGTTGAAGAGGTTAATGGGTGTGTTCATCAGTTTGTTCGCAAGTTTACACATATATGTAATTAATCAAGGCTACTGCTGTTTTTAATTGTGAATTTTTAATGTAATGGCCTAATGGTGTAAAGTAATTACGTAGCCAGCCACTTCCACCTTGCTGTCTCAGCATCATAAATATACTGGATGGTAGGTTTTACAATTAGCATCACCATGGGCTGGGTCCACACACGTGCGTACACAATCAAACGAAGCCCACACTGATGGCCAAATTCCTCATCATCGCTGAGATGAGCGAAGCTTCTGCTATACCCAGACATTAACCCATCCACAATTTTCTCAGGCTGACACTTCAATTAGGCTAATCCTGCCTGCATACAAAATGCCGCACTCCTCCTCTCCGAAGCAAACATCGCTGGAGATGTGCCATATTCCTGTGCTGCTTCTCCCACTCTGCATCACAAGTAGAGGAGCTTTTTTCAGTGACGGAGGAGAGAATCCAGTACAATCGGTTCCACTTCCAGGCGGAAACAGGAGATGCAGGGAAGAGGAAAGATGAAATTATGGGGAGGGAGGGAGGAAGGGAAAATGGTGAGTGTTTAAGGCAGGCAAAATAGCCCTGCACTCATAGCCCTGCATTCATATATTCCTTACTTACCGTATATACTTTCTTTTTACCTCAAGCCACAAGCTTGAGGTATGCTAAAGCACATTTGAACAAGCCAGCTTCATTTTGGAAAAAAGTGCTGTGGACTGACTTGGGTGTTATGCATGGAGAAAAAAGAACACAGCAGTAAAATATGGTGGTGGTTCCATCATGCTGTGGGGCTGTGTGGCCAGTGCAGGGACTGTGAATCTTGTCAAAGTTTAGGGACGCATGGATTCCACTCAATATCAGCAGATTCTGGAGACCAAGGTCCAGGATTTAGTGACAAAGCTGAAGCTGCATCTTTCAACAAGACAACGACCCTAAACACTGCTCAGAATCTACTAAGGTGTTCATGCAGAGGAACAAGTGTGAGTGTGTGGTGTGAGTTAGAGAGAGCTCAAATCCATCAAACCTGAATGAACTAGAGATGTTTTGTAAAAAGGAATGGTCCAAAATACCTTCAACCAGAATCCAGACTCTCACTGGAAGCTATAGGAAGCGCTTAGAGGCTGTCATTTCTGCTAAAGGAGGATCTAGTAAATATTGGGTTCGTTTCTTCTTTGTGGTGCCCAAACTTATGCACCTGCCTAATTTTGATTAATTATCGCACACTTTCTGTAAATCCTATAAACTTCGTTTCACTTCTCAAATATGACTGTGTGTGTCTCCTACATGATATATTTAATGGCATTTTTTTATCATAACAATAAACAATTTATAAAAATCATGAATATTGATAAGGTTGCCCAAACTTTCGCACCCCACTGTATGTCAGAATCCTACAATAATATATTATATATGTCCTGGCTGGGGAGCTTGGGCAAATTTAGTGGTTGGTCGCAATGTCATTTATTTCTGTCTTCACAAAAATCTTACTGCAGTTGAAATCAATTGCACGTAAAACTCTGTTTGTGAAATTGACATATTTTGTTTGCTTTATTGAAATATAGCTTTATAGAAAAGCAATTTTAAAAAGTTTTTTCAAAATTGGCAAAAGGCTCTTAACTGGGATCCAAGCACATAGTTTATTATCATGCGACAACAACGTTTTTTTCGAATGAATCTTAAAGTCATCAAGTAAGTGGATCGGATGTTTTATATATGAATGAGTGACGGCTGATTGTATAAAACTGTAACCCAGAAGTTATAGAATCAACCTGGCATCTGGATTCTTGCATGACAGATTTGACTGATATATAACATACAGCATTTGCAACGTGGAAGCCAGTGGCTATGGCTGTGACGTTATGAATGCTAACAAGCGCTGGTCTGAGAAAATGTCACAGATGGATCAGGAGCAATTGGAAGAAGTTCTACAAATATGTCTGTCTGAGTTAGGGTGATTGTTGCCATGTCCTAGGTATGGTACATATCAAGACAGTGGGAAAATGAGAGACAGTTCTCAGGAAGGAATAAATTGATTCAGGACCACAGCTGCTATGCCATCACATAGAACAGTTGTGTTAAAAATAGAGTTTAGGTCAAATCGGTAGAGCTCTGCCTTCTACGTTTTTTTTATTTTTTTCTCATCAGCTAGTGTTCAGAAATGTGTGATAATCAATATTAACATCTCACAGTTTTACAGAAATGCTAAAACAACGGAGACAGCGAGGATGTTTTTGTTTTGTATCACCTGTCACCCTGAATTCTCAGGTGGCTAAAGCTGTCAGCACTACATGGATATTCCCCCCTCAGCTTCCTTTTCTTTCACTCTCTCCATCGCCCCCCCTCTTGTGTCTCTCTTTCCTCAGGCTGTACACTAGGACATCTAAGTCACCAGTGGGAATACAGTAGTTAATCTCTCTAGTTAAATGCTCTTGTATGGCCCTGAGCAGTAGCAGTCAACCATCCTCTCTCCTCTGCTTTACTTGTTCTCTGGGAAATTGGTTCAACCCTGAATTTATTATGTCCTGCGTCCCTGAATTTATTGCACCGAAAAAATAAAAGCTTATCTCAAGTTAACGACTTCCGCACCTGTTTAGTAGCTGGAAACGGAACCTTTTGCCCACTGTACTTCCATTCTCCGTCCGCAGCATCATATTTGCAAACTGGACACACGCTTTGTCACGTGTCACTGACAATATCCAGCAGGATGCCTTGCACTCGTTATGATGTGCCTAATGAGTTAGCACTTCCGCTGTCACAATACATTGATCACCCAACACATAAACCCACAGATGAAGTGTGCCATTAAATGTTTTTTTTTTTCTTAAATGACAACAATTTCCGTGCTTCAGTAGCTTCAGGTGGGAATCCCCACCTAGCAGAGAAAATGGAGTCTGCCACCGACTGCGCTGTAGGCAGTCGGCCTTCAATAGTGGATATGCTTTAATAACCTCCCTGGTGCAGCGGGGGAAAAAATGCAACTGTGATAGCAGTCGCGACAGATGAAAGGTTGGCTCAGTAGTCCTCTTGAATCAGTACTTTGAATTGAATTGCGTGTGGTGTGTACCTCTATTCAGAGTGCTCAGAGCTGATAATGACTTGTGTGTGAGTGTGAAAGGTAATTAGTAAATGTATGTTTTTAAGTATTTTTTGCGCATCCAAAGAAACAAGACCTAACAATTAGTCATTAGTTTTAAAGAACCTCGTTTCTTTAAATGATTTCTGACTTTCCAATCCACAGCACTAGGAGTGTGCTGGTTCCGGCTCAGGGACACACCTGGTAGGGAATGGACTAGGCGTCAGACGGGGGTTTCAAACATGCGACTTTCAGCGTTCCAGTCTGACGCTTAACCCATTGAGCTACCAGGCCTGTAGAATAACATGACAGCTTCATACTGTCCTCTATGTAGTTTCATCTAATGTCAATTGCAGAACTGTTGTCATCAAGTCATCAGGAAGATGGACAGCATGAAAGCCTTGCTCTGTACAAGGAGCACCCTAAAAGTACTCTTGCTGTGACAAAATCATGCCTTTGAACAGAACTGTCTTCACTATCAGCTGAAATTATACACAACCTGACAGTGAAATGACTAGCAGCTGCTGAAGTTAAAAAAATACAACATTTAATTTCATGACAGCTCATTTTAATTACACCCCCACCACTGTCTCCAAACCCTCCATGGATTGCTTAAGACCACATTAGGCTCCAGCATCGCATTAAAATTTGAACTTACACTTCCTTCACAATTTTCCCATTATATGCAGGAAGCTGAATTTTTCCATTACAGAGAGTTAGTCACAGCCACTTTCAGTTAGTGCAGCTGCCATACGCAGAAGAGTTTTATCATCAGAATGTATTATGTAAGATTGACTACTGGGCAAGGAGAAAAAAAAACTTTCACTATCAGCTCCTGCGTCTCAAATGGAAGAATCCTGTGAAGGGGTGGTCTAGAACTATTCAAATAGGCCAAGAGTGCTGATGCGTCCTATTTACCTTGTGGTAATGGATTTGTTTGTGGCCCAAACCCCCCACTCCTCTCTCGAAGGAATATTGGGGGGCTTAGCTTCATTCACTTTCTGCTGCCTTGGCCATTTATTTTGATTAGAGAATGAAGTCCTCCAAAGAGCCATACACAGAATAATTGACAATGTGTCCTCTGAGGTCACAAAAATATACCCTTAGTACTTATCCTCTTGGTGGAGTGGCAAAGATATGAAAAGATTGCCGCTGAGCACTGCGCTCAAAGTGTATTATAGCTTTAGGTTGCAACAGAAACGTATCGGGGAGGCCATAAATTATATTTCCTGTTTTTTTTCCTCCACACTTGACAGGATAATTGATGTGGGCTGTAAACTTCCAATTGACTTCAATAAGTATATATGTTTTGTTGTCAATGAGGTCTAAAAGGGTCAACGGAGTGCCAGCAGTTTGTACCATGAAACAAATAACCCCTGGTTGAGCATTGTATTTGTCTTGCATTGTCAAAATGAAAAAAACATCTACATCTTAAAAACATGAATTTATTCATGGCTTAAATGAATAGAGTAAAACTAAAACAATAATTTCAGTTAGAAAGTTGAGTAGAGTTTTTGGGGACTTCCCAACCCCTCGCATCCACATTCAGAGATTAGTTCTTAAAAGTGCCCTGATGCATGTCCACTCTCTGATGAAGCCAACTAGAAATGGGGACTACAGTGGCAGACAGAGAAGGGGAAGCAGATGGTTGGCCTACAGATGTTCTAATCACAGGGATATTGGCAAGATGCTGCACAGGAGGAATTAACCTTCAGAGGTTTGCACATTGCGGCAACCGTTGGCTCGTGCTGGATTCCTCTCTTCTCCTCCCTCTCAGTCTCTGTTGTCTATCCAGTCAACCTCGCTGAAGTCATCTCCAACCTATCTGTCTCAATTTACATCAATTATGTCCTTATTTTCTCTCCCTCTTATTTCACTTGGTCACTCACTTAAGGGAGCCTTCCTCTAAGTCGTTTTTACCAAGGTAGGTAGAAATAATGGGCACATCAAAGACGGACAAAAATGTATAATCACGCTAATAGGTCTTTTTGAATCGCCTTTTGAGGTTGTCTCCTTTTCCCTTCCTGTGCTGTTGCAGTATTAACTAAAGGTCAAACCTTCATTTGGCTTCTGAAGTAGCTCTAATGTGATATGCAGACAAAGTCAATGTAGCGTCAGCAGCAGCAGCCGTGTCAGCTCATATGTGGGTTTGTCATTGTTGAACTGGGAGCCCGCTAGATTAAGGATCCCCATATGCATCATTATTGTCATCTGGCTGGTGCAGGGCATTGTGCATGTCTCCCCGCTGCACGACAGCCTTCAATGTTCTGCCTGTGTGGGGCCCCCGAGATGTGCTTTTCGCAGACACATGGCTGTGGATTGAATTTGCAGCACGTAGTCGTGTCACTTGTTTTGCGTTGAACCAAGAATCCAGGAGGTGCGACGTCTGTTTGCTCAGCTGGCTTTGTTGATGAAGAAAGCTGTTTGTCATTTGGTGACAAAGACGTGAGGTCCTCCCTTAACAAGGATATGGAAATGTTATTTTGCATTATTTGATTTTTAAATGTCATTTCGGGTAACCTAATGCAATGCAACATTATCATTTTATTATTATTAAACCATTCAAAGCATGGATGGTTTAATGGTAATGGTAACAAATGATTGTTTTTCAATACTGGAATGAAGCTAGCACAGTGGGTAGTGGCCGGATACTGTGAGTGCTAAACATCCTGATCAAAGTAACTTAGTAGTATAATTGAATTCTTTGAATCCACAGTTATGTAATTAATTCTGTTACACTGGGATTGACAGATGTTTTTTTTTCTTGGAAGAAGAAAAAGAAATGTCTCTTTCTTTAATCCATAGACAAACAAAAAAAAGAAAAATAACCTGCAACTCCCAAACGTTCTATGGGACATGTTTCATCAAAACTCTAAGCATAGTATGCTTAGAGTTAGGCAAGCTGTTGTATGAGGGGCGGAGTAGGGGGTAGTGTGGGGAGTAAAGGGATAAATGAGAAATGACTTGTGCACAGAGTTGTGACTGCCTGGGTGGTTTCATAATTCTGCAAAAAACTGCTGAGGGACAGAGATGGAACATCTGCTGGGTACATCTGAAGCGCAGTCTCAGGTGAAAAGCGAAACCATTTGACAGTCGGAGTTCCTTATTTTGTAGTAGCCGTGTCTCGTGTGAAGCAGACATCTGCACTGGCATGGTTGCTAAAGAAATTTCAAAAATTCTTTTTGGCCAATTTCCATCAAATTGTCAGAAACAAGATGAAGAAATAATTGCTCTTGCCGAGCAGTAATCTGTGATATTTCCCTACATGTCATATGCCAGTCTGTATCTGTGGTAATGTGATGGTGTGTAAGTGGAATCGGCCTGCTGGACTCGAAACCTTCTCTTATTTAGACAGCCATGTCATACACATACGTTTTAAAGGTGGTGGGGTGAGGGAGGTTTCATGGACGTGTGATGTTTTGTGACTCAACAAAGAAAAGTCTTTCGGTCCACATCACATAACGAGACCCCTGCCATGACACTTGTTTTTGACACATAATCTCCACAACAGCCTTTTTCTAGTTGTGTACTTGTAGAATTTTAACACTGATCTTCTGTCTTGGAATTACATCCTGCAAAGCATATACATCCAAATTCAGAAATAATGTTTCCGCAGCTCTGTCTCCTACCCGACATCTGTCATTTGTTTTCATGTGCGATGATTTCCTACTGGCTGCATATAGAGCTTTTACAATGTTGAATAACTTTGCAGGTTAGTGTTTTCCAGCTGTCAAGCTATTTAATAGCGTTGCTTCAAGGTATTAGTTCTTCATTGTGCTCTCTCTCTTTATATATATATATATATATATATATATATATATATATATATATATAATTATTTTTTCATTTTCTTTAACATTATATTACACCTACATTTGTTTATCTACCAAACAACAGAGGGTCCACTGAAAAGCTTTTTCTTGTAATCTTTTCAATTCTTCTTCTTAGCTCTTTCCTAAATAATTTTATCTTGCTATATATTAGCAAGATAAGCAGATATTAGCAGATATATATTTCAAAACACAGTGACAAGTTCAATTTTCCTCATTGCATTTTGTGCATACATTTGCAGGTATATTGATTTTATTTAACTGGGTAACATGTCCACATTAGGAGAGTATTGGATGATTGTCTTTGTTACTCAGAACAGTCTTCCTCCTTCCATGCATTTAATTTAGGTTATTAAATTCTAACAAAATATTATGTTTGAAAATAATATGTATTATCTGTATGTTGCTTGTGTGTGCTTGTGTGACATTAAGCTATCCGAGTTGTCATTTTAATTCACATATTACTGCTCCACATGATTTTAAAAAATCGTTACCTAACTAGTTTCAGTAGCGAAGGAAATTCTTCCGATCCAATTTTTTTCCACTGTAGAGCATCTTTTGTGTCAAAGAAAAACTGTATAGACCTAAATTGTTCTGCCCAATAGTTCCAGCCTATATTTGGACAGTGCAGACCTTGCTGGTTATATGGTACGTTCAGTTGTAATAGCCAGATTCCATACAAATCCAGTAAATAATTTTTTTTATTATGTAAAAAAGTCAGCAGGTGAGGGTAAATTAATATTCTAAAACAAATAGACTGTTTTACGGAGCGTGTTTTTAATCACTAACTTAATTGTATTTTGTTCCCAGTTCCCTTGTATTTACCAGTCAGTGATGATTAAATGCTTGTGAAATACAATATCATCATGCAATATCTCCAGACATTGGACAAATTACTCTCATTATACTGAAAGGTGTGCATTTGGATTATGGGAAGCTGCAGAAACTAAAGGATGCAGCATGCCCTACAGGTAGAGGACAAAGAAGCCTGGACTTGAAAAAAATGTTTTAAACTGGAGAGACCTGAGTGTTTTCTATTGAGGTTAGAATTGTGACGTTTTGACTACCTGAACTAGTACACAGGTGTCAAAAAGGATTGAAAAGTCACTTTGTATATTTTTGTCATTTTCATTGAAGCAAAAAAGGAAACCAGAAGCATCTAGCATGACACCTGGTTAAAGAAGTCCACTTTGCAGTAGGATGTATTGGAGCCATATGACCAATAACTCAGCTTTGAACATATGGCCCTATTATACAAACTAACCTAAGCAAACCAAAGCACCATAATTAATTGGACTACAATACTCCTATCCATAATGGAAATATAAGGATCCCTTATTAGTGTGCTTTCAATGGAAGATCCGGTTTTACACAAATGTTTATCTGAATCAAAATAAACTCAGTGATGTTCTTCCAAATCCAAATCCTTTTTAGTAATAAATTTCTGCTACTGCTCAGCAAGGAAACAACTGTCCAGAGACACAAACGAGAATTTCAAAAAAGACTTGTTAATACAAATGCAGCTTTTAAATAATGTTTTTATTTGTTAAGGTACAAATCCTTCCTGGCTCTATGTCAAAATGTAATTGCCCCAATATCGCCAAGAGAACAATGAACGGTCTCGGTAATTGATGGTCTCACTTGCCTCAGATAAAGTCAGTGTCCTTGGTTCAACAATAAAAAAGGTAGTGGGCTCAAATGGTATCCAGGGTAGAGTTCCCAGGCGAAAGCCACTGCTGACCAAAAGAACATGAAGGTCTCTTCTTATATCTTGAAGACCTTGAAGGCCAAAATTTCTGTGGACGGATGTCTATATCTAGCCATCAATTTGTAAGCCTAAGCTCAAACACACTTGAGTTATATTATGTAATATTAAGATTTCTTTTACACAGGGCCAGGGAGGTTTGGAGCTTCTTCCCTAAAGAAAATAAATCACCATTTTAACCCGAATTTTGCAATAACTCAAGTTTTCTTTGTATGATTTTTGTCTGATGGTGGAAATTAGGAAGGAGGATCTTATTAGCAGCACTTACAGGACTGCATGTCTTTTACAAAGAAATGTTTTTAACTTAATTCTTCCACTTTATTGCTAAAATTGAAAGCATCTGTTTCAAAGTGATACTGAAAAACTAGACCACGCATGCATTATTTCTAGACTGGACTACTTTAATAAACTACTAGGACCCCCAGTAACTCTTTAAAAAGCCTTCATTCAACACATGCTGCAGACAGAGTTGGATCTAGAAATAGCATAAAATATATTTTTTCTAGATTAGCTTCTCAGCATTGGCTTCATGATAACTTATCTTAAGGACTTTATTGTATAATGTTAATTCTTTAAATGAAAGGACCTTTCAAATAATTTTTTTCATAAACTACTGCTGATTTTGATCAACTTTTTTATATATATATTGCAATCTTGTTTGTGGGAATTGAGCCATTAAAATCATTTGTTTGTTTTCTGCATTAAATCTTTTACAATTTTTTTCTCACTTTATTCCTGCACTTTAACTTTGACATGAAATACATAAACCACATAGTTTTTTTAATGGACAGTTCCAATGATCTACAGCAAGAGTCCTGACTAAACACCAGGAAACTATTTTGCAGGTATTCTCATTTTATTTTGTCCTGTCTTGTCACTATTTGGTTCAAGGTTAAAAATAGACCTTTTACTAGACAGGAGTCACTATTCTCAATCTCCATCTGTGTCAGCGGTTAAACTACTTCTTGACATCTCCTCCAGATGATGAGGCAGTGAGGTAGCTATTCCTCACAGAAGGCAACACTCATGACACTTGTGGGTGTCTTCATTCTGGACACACTCCTGTCCTCACTTCAAGCTCAACTATTGCATTTTAAAAGTAATTGCACTTAAGAATATTTTAGACACATCTGAACATTAGAGAGATTTAGATTTCACCTGAGCAATAATTGCCAATGCAGGGTGACCAAGAACATCGGTAATAACCAAACAATATGCTAATAGCTTCCATTCAAATTGTTTCCCTTGGTGATATGAAAAGCAAGTCTTGCAATATCCTTTGTAGCTGATTCATCTACTCTAGACATACTGTAAACTACCTGCCCCAAAAGCTGTTGGTTTTTCTTTTTCAATTTAGTATTGCATTATTAATTTCCGATATGCCAGCACCCAGAATTCACAACCAGCTATTATAGTTGACCTATAAATCATAAACTAGGGAGGAACATTCATATAGGGTTCTTGTCCAGATTTAACAGTGCAGATGAAACACTTGAATTCATCCTCGCTTCCTGACATATCAATGATTTATATTCTCAAAGTCTGAGTTCCCTGCTTTTAGGATGAAGCATGCGATGTGACACCGAGATAGAACCCATTAATTTCCAGAGAGCTATCTTACCTGATTCCTCAAATTCTTTATAGAGCATTCCCCATGTCTCTGTAATCCTCTCTAGACTCTCCTCCATGGCTTGGATGTCCATATAGGGGCAGTTGCACTCAGGAAACTTGGGTTCACAGTTACACCAGCAGTCATTTTCCTTGCAGACAAATTCACCCTCTCCATTGCAGGCTATGTAGCTGAGAGCTGCTTGCACAAAACTTTCCCTCAGGTAGTCAGGAAGGATCACTTGCAAACCTGTAAAACCAAAATGGTTTTAGAACCCTCATCAAACTGTGGACTACTGGAGACACTAAACGTTTATTGGCAATATAGTTCTGGATGAGCTTATAACTTACTCAAAGGGCCCATATTATTAATGTGTCTGTTTTTTCATGTCCAAAACTGTGTAGGTCATAGTTAGCGGCATGTTTTAAAATCTGTATGAGCAGCATCACAAAATGTCAGCTGCAAAAATGGTACAAGTAAAGTGGTGTGAAATAAGGTAGTGTTAGCCACATTAGCCATGTAGCATCAATGTGCCACTAATGTAGCTACATTCAACAAGCTAACTTTGCATAATATGGGCTCTTTAATAAACAATATAAAATCTGTATGTCAAACTGATGGTTATAAACACCAAACACATAAATACAGCACATATGACAATCACAATAAAGCAATAAATATCAGACAAACCTTGCAGCTGGACTTTATTTTCAGGGCTCTGAACCAGCACAGAGCTAACAGAGTCAAGGTTGTCATAGTTACTGCATCCAAGAGGACCCGTGCGTGTCTCTGTCACCTGGGTAACAAATAAAAAGCTCATTTATAAATTCTCCACAGCATTTATTTCAGAAAAAAAGAACACGATTAAATTCTAAATCTTTACACAAAAATATCCTTTAAATGTTCCTCTAACTTTCAGGTTGTAAATGGGTTTGAGGGGAGCCAAGGAAAATGTGCCTTGTGTAACATAAATGGTTTTCTCTGCCCTGTTTAAATAAAGTAGTTTCTACATAATCAATTGAGCTTGTGAATGCAAAAGAAACAGAAAGCCCGGGTAAGCTCATTTAGATGCCTCTAAATTGCTGTAAGAGTACTTTGCCGCACTAATTTTTTTCTGGCAGAAATGCTACACAGCATTTCTTTTTTTGTCTACAAACTGATTGAAGACATTTCGATTGACCTTTGCCACAGAGAAGCTCCAGCAAAGCATCCTTTCTCACTTCATTTGCAAGAAGTGCTCTCCTTTTAGTGCTCTGTTTTTTCTCGCTGTGACATGGTGGGGAGCATCTAACAGTTTCTCATTTTTCTTTCTTTGTGGTTGCAGGACACCATATTTTGTTCAGTGATTTGTCCTGGTCAGGCTTGTCAGAAGACAGTTGGTGTAAAGTGACAGATGGATGAGGCGAGACAATGAGGGTCAGTCGATCGGTAACACAATCACAGAGCGCCAAGGGGCTTTGGAACTCATACGATGCTGGTGCTGAAGTATGGGACTCTTAATCAAAAGCTTAATCCAGAAGAAAGAGGTTTTTAGGAGGAAGAATAAATATCCTTTGTGAATGCGAAAAGAAAAATGACGATAATTTCAATGCAACTCTCCCACTAATATTTAGATCACATTATATGCTTTGTTTCCCTCATGAGAAATTTAATGTTGATATGAATGTAAGGAAATGAGATACAGCGTTTGGTTTCAAACCACATGAATATTGAATTCATATAAATACTTTGATATGCCATATGATATGCCATATGGCAAAACGTTGACTGATGAGCAGAGCATTCAATTTCCGCTTTGCATCGCAGCTGTTTTTCCTACTGTAGATACATTTTTATATATTAAAAAAACTTAATAGGACATTATTTGCCACCTGTATCTTGACACGTGACTTTTTTCACATCATGATGTGAACCTTAGTTCAGGTGCTAAGGTGCTAAAAGTATTTCACAGACTTCAAACTGGACAGTGATATCCTAATGCACTGGCAAACAATAATTATGATTAATTATTTAACTGTTGATGTTTTTAGTTCTTCAAATGGTCTGTCAGAAAAAAAGCTTCTTTTTTTTCTCCCCGAGATACATTCAATGATTTGAGACTACTTGAGACTACTTTAGTTAACACCAAGCTGGAGGACTTACATGAAACTATCAAGTCTATAACTAATGATACAAAATATGAGCACCAGCTTGGTGAATACATAATTCTTTCAGAAAGAAGTAAAGCAAGACAAGGTACAGTGCACAAAATACAATTAAAATGATATTTTTATAATTTATATTTTTAGAGCAACGTATTTACCTCATCAGTTACTGTTACTGTTATCAGTTACCAAGCAGCACTGATCAGTTTCACAGCTCTGTGTTCTTCTGAGTAACGTCTGTAGCAATGATGGTCAGGGCTCATAAAAATCAGTTTTTAAAGCATTCTGCCAAATGAAGTTAACTTAACTAAAACTGGCAGCCACAAAATCAAATATTATAAAAAATTATAAAATATCAAATATTTAGTGCAATGGAGTCAGTTTAGCATTCATTTTCATTAACATTAGTGTTGGTGTCCACATGATGAATTTGACTCCAGTATTCAGTTTCTCTTTAGCTCTACTTTAACTTCTTGTCTACTTTTTTAGGTGATGATCTGAGATGAAAAATGGTATTTACTCCATGTTTGGCCTCTTTCCATGGGTTTATGTGTTGATACTAGTTTGTGAACTCTGTATGTACTCTAATATCATATTCTAATGTTTGTCTGATAGTAATGACATGTGATCAAGTTATTTGTTGATTTATTCAGATACAGTCCAGACAACAATAAAAAAAACTGAGAACATAAAATAGGTAGTTCTCTTGAAAAGCATTAATGATGGGAGAAATGAAAAACAAAAAAAAAGTCAGTCAGATCTAATGTCACAAACTGCCCCCCCCCCCCCCCCGCAACTCTCAAACACCTGTAGTCATCATTTATTGTACAAACGAGTCCGGTCGATCACAGACTACTCTTCTTTGTGAGTTCTTTAAGAGACTAGATTTCCAAGAAATAATCCCCAGCACACCACAGAAACAGTAACATGCTTTTCCAGCAAAATGGTCTTTAATTTTCCCATTTGCATGGAGACAGCAGGAGGCCTATTTGCCTTACTGGCCCTTTCCTATTCATCCCTTAACTTGTTTGATAAGAAATTCTTGCACAGGAGCGCTTGTGTGTATATGTTCCACTATCATCTGGGTCAACATCGGCTGGAAACGATGCAAAAGTGTGGATAAATTCGTCTCTCCTTTAACTCACTTTCTGCCTGTGATGGAGGTGAATCTCTCCTCTTTCCACTTCCCACCTGTCAGTTACGCCAGATGACTGCCTTTGGAGCATGAAAGCACACTCTTTCTTCCTCTCTTCCTCTCTGTAGCTACAGAAAAAAAAAACTAATTCCCAAGAAATGAAACGGACAAAACCATCTAGCTCCGCACCTCAGATGTGCCTACCTCAGCTGCAAAAGAGACCCTCCCTGGACACAATGTAGTTAGAAGACAGGACTTTGATATACGAACTGGTAGCCTGATTCATGTTCTGCTACAGCAGAGAAAGCAACACTTCACAAGGCAACTACCACTGTGTTCCAACGGATGAGAAAGGCAGAGAGAAGGGTCATCTTCCTCTCCATCACCCTATTAACCCTTCGTTACCTAAGGGTGACAACTGAAGGCAGAAACCTGTCACAAGCTTTGTTTCACAAGATTCATTTATCCTCGCCTCACCATATGTGCTCATTCTGGAGCTTCCTCCAGACTCCAGAATGTGTTTACAGCAGCTAAAGATCGTATCTCATCTCAAGCAGGCTGATAGGGTCCTTTATTTCCATTGCAGCTATTATAACAAGGGAACCACTAACAATGGAAATAGAACTCGACACTGCATTTTGTCAGACTGCAAATAGGAATCACACCTTGAACCAAAAAAGTAAACTGAACTTTACTTCATGCTCCATCTGTGTGAAAATTCACAACTGGCCATCTGTTTTGGTGCCGTCCCACCTACAATGTCGGGTTAGCTGCTACATGTTTGCTCACAGCATTTCGAGTGTTCGTGCAAAGGTTGATATGTCTTGAAGAAAGTGTTTTTTCAACTTTGAAGGAAAATACATTTTGTATGTTTTTCTAAATAGTAAAACAACAGATACAGTTACAGGCCAGCGACAGACTGTGAGCAATGGTATTATCTGTTTATAGCACTTCGCAGATAACTTTTTTACAACCTGCCCCAGAATACAGCTGGGTTCTATGTTGTTACTGGAGCATGGTGCTTTTCAAATGGGCAATGTCACAGGAAGAAGCTAGCCAATGAGAGGAGGTTCTTTCAAGGCCAGGGGAGCTGTTGCAGAAAGATGCATTATAATATGTACTCAATATCAATGGAGCCCCAAAATAAAGTCTAAACCCTCAAGCATAATATGGTCACTTTAATATTCTCTGTGTGTGAGTGTGAATGTGCCCCCCCCCCCCCACCCCACCAACAGACACATAAATTCATTACCTTGATGGCAGTGGATGCGATCTGGATGTGGTGCAACTTGCGTAAAGTGCTCTCCCTGTCGATGAAGTAGGAGGCAGCCAGTTGGTGCAGCGCTTCCAGAGTCACAGCAGAGGAATTACCAGAATAATCGCTCACCTCTGCTTTCTTACTTAGCTTCCTCTTGTCCACAAATATTGTTAAGGCTTCTTCTCCTGCACAGACACAAGATGTGTGCGTGTTTACATTTTTCGAGCGAGCAACATTTCTCTGATGCACATTCTGACATTAAGTGGTAATACGTTAAAGTGATTTGTGGTGTTTGCCTCTATCTTTGGCACTCGTCACTAAGGTGTTTATATACTGCACTTCCCACAAATCACTTGTCAGTCACACAACACAAACTATTGGAAAGACCTTTTCGCCTTGAATTTCTGTTAATGAAGTCTGAAAAAAGAGTGTTGAGCATCTGCACGGCTTACAAAACTCTTATTTAGAATTGATGCCAAAAATTCTTGTTGGACGATTTAATGTTTTTTATAATAAAAAAAATGTCACTTGTTCCATTCCTGGAGAAACATAATACAATAAATTTTAGGTAGACATATTACAGTGATACCAGAGTCTGATGCACAAATATACTCGATCACAGTCAGAATAATCTATGTCACCCTGTATGAACACCCAGTAATCATAGCGATCAGCTGTTCATAAGTCTAAGAGCCATAGTGCTACAAACTCTCTTTGACTTGAGAGTCCCCAAGACACTGAACATCATATTTCTCATCATAATGCAGTGTTAATACTTCAGGGCCATTTTTCTACCCACTGCTATTCTACCACAGCTGCTGAAGGGCACCCTCTTAATATCACAATCTATTTATTAATTTCATTAAGTCCATATGTTTCTGAACACAGAGGCAATCCATTCAGAGCCACAGAGGCATATCTCTGGCAACAGCCCAACACAAGCTCCTCGTTCTCCTCTCTCCATACCACTAACCACTGGCAGGAAGCCAGAGTGCGGGCCTGCTTCACTTCGAGCAACTTGTAGGGTTGCATTTTATGAAGCTACTCACAATGGCGACCTTTTCAAAGCCACGAGTCATGTCTGAAGTAATTGTCAATTGTTGCACTGTAAAAGCAAGTCTGCTTTGCAAGACTTGTCCGAGCCCTTCTGCAATATTAAATTAGTCATACGTAGTCTTTTTTTTTTTTTTTACTTAGCTCAAAGTACTACGACTGTTTGTCAATTCATCACACTGCAGACAACTCAGAAGTTAGTTGACTGAGAGGAGGACTGGTGGGTTTGCAGTCGACTGGATTTCATTTCTGCTCATATTATTCTGCTGTCATGTGTTATTCAGTTACTTTCTGTGAGTTATTGTGCCATGTCCATCTGTTTTCCATACTCACTTACTGTTAACTGAAGAGTAAATTCTAAAAGCGCTTATCCACACAAATCATATGATTTACTAAAGCCTCTAACATCTGAGACACAATCCCTAAAAGCAAATCCTTTCCCATACATGGTGTTGTGTTAGCTACTGAAGTTCTACCATGCAACAATACTGCTCCTTAATTTCAGTCTCCTCAACATAATTCATTAACTGGTGACAGTGTTCATTTTATCACAGTTGTATGTTTGTCTTTAATCTATTTCCATTAAAGTTGTTTTGTGCTGAAAGGCAAAGGCAGAGTTTTCACACAGCTCACAGAATTAATCATAATTATCCAACTGACCTGCTAGGAACAGTCATCATTTTACCTAGGAAAACACTGGCCGTTGGATAAAAGAAGCACAAGCTGCCTTTGTCTACACTTGTGTGAAATCAAGGGTCTATTGTTCCCAAAATCACTGAATGTTGAATGTCATTGGGAGCAGCATACACGCTGAGCTAGAATGCAGAGCATGAAATGAAAACATATTGGCGTTTGGGCTCGGTAAACAAAAACTGTTTGGAAAAATCAGTTGGTGGATCTGTGGGTTTATTTATGCCACCATAAAGATATCTGAAAAACTAACTTTTACTTCCTTGTTTACCTCCCAGTGTAGCTGACAACAGGAAGTGAGTCCCATACTTCCTGATCAAATTGTCAGTGATCATCTGAGTGGTGGGTCTGCGGCCCAGGAGTCGGATGTTTCTGATGAATTCGGGTGTCAGAGGTAAGGGAGACTGCAAGAAATCTTTCCTTTCCACAGCCAAGTTGTTCACCTTCCATCTCCCAAACTCCCTTGAAAAGAAAGAAAACATCAGAATGATGACTAGTGTATTCAACATACATTGTAATGAAAACTGTAGGTCAATTAAGAAGCTCATAACAGTCTCTCTGAAATAACGATTCTATTTTTAAGCCATTTAATAAAGAGCAATGCTTTATTTTCATGTGGATTAATTGGTAATTCATCATGAAATGTCAGTTCTAATAAAAGAGGCAGAGGAGGTGAGTCTTCAGGGACAAATTCACCTTCCTGGCCCTTTGTATAGTTACATTATATGGACACAACATACCCATAAATGGGTAAAATGACAGAAAAAGAGCAAGAAAGTGCAGTGAATTTAATTAGTTATATCACTCAGTGCTTTTGCAAAATAGGGAATCCCTCGACCGTGCAGACAAGTGAATTGATAGAGAAAGAAAGGCAGAAAGGAGAAAAAAAATGTTTTAAGTCTGAATAAGAAAAAAATACAAAACCCAGCATCATTTAAAACCACAATTGTCACTTGGGATAGAAATGTGCTCCAACTACACAGCTGACAGATGTTTTCCTTAATAGCCCCATCATGACAAGCATCAAGATGAAAAGAATACAAGGTGGTACAGGCCCATTGCTTGAAAAGAAAATGCCTTCCGTATTTATAGAGAAAACAAAGAGGGGAAAGAAATGTGATTAAATATAGAAAAAGCTGTTGAGTCTTGTTTTCTTGTTCCTCTGTTGCCAGCTGACAAGAAATACTGACCTCAACCGTGACTGCCGCTCATGCATCTTCAATCAATTGCTATGTTGTACTGGATATAAAATGTCAGGGCATGTTCATATGTGATTGCATCTGGCAGCTTTAAGATAATAATACAATGCTAGTCCAGGTTACAGGAAGCAAGAAGCGGAAATAAAGAATTTAGCTTTGCACAATAGAAAAGAAAGACCTTTCTCCATGCGTATCTCCTCTTTACAGCTTTAAAGCTACCCTGACTTTACGTTTTATGTAAAAACCTGACACACATGGTTTATAAAAAGCATGAATAGATATGTCAAAGGCAGAGTGGTAACCAAGCAAAAGCCTGGGATCCAAAGGATACAAATGTTGAGTCAATAAAGAACCTGCATGCAATTTTCTTAGTTTTTTTGGAGAGCATTTGCTCAAGGCACAGCTCTTTGAACTGCATTTGGCAGTGCTTTACCTCTTGCATGAAGTTATTCTGCTAGCAAAAAATTCAAGGTGTTTAATGGAAGATTTCCATGTGAAGTGTCCTTCACAAATACTTTTATGTGCTTGCAGTTCAACACTCAGCTTAACCGAAAGAGCACACTGTGAATTAAAATATGAGTTTTGTTTGTTTGACATTTGGCACAGCAACACCTTTTAGAATGAATTCTGTTTTGTGAAGAGAGGTGTGCAAAGCATCCTTCCTTTGAGTAACTGCAAAGTCAAAAAAGTCACTGAAGAGGAGTCTCCTGAATTAGAATCCCAGCATAATGCATTTTATGGTGCTGAAAAAAACAAACTTCCTTGTAGGTATGTTTGTATGTCTGCTGAATGTGAGGCTGCTCAAGTCACTGCTAACTGGCTGTCAAAATAAATTTGATAAAATGACGAATGACCAAACTCTAAGACTATGGTAGAAGATCAAAAATGCAAGGTCATAAACATTTAGCAGGAAATGTGTTCTCAGAACTGAACATCAAGCTCAGTAGTCTCAGTAGTAGTCTCTGAACCGTCTCTTAGTTAATCTGCTGGTAGACCTTGATACACTGAGCCTTTCTCTCTCTCTCTCTTTCTCTTGCTCGACCTCGCTGCTGTGATTCCAGTTTGCAGTCACCGGTCCTACAAACCTGCACATTGCCTTGGACTTAACCCACTTAAAATCATGTAAGGTGCCACTATTCATGAGAAACCTTGAATATAGCTGCAAAAAAGTGGGTCAGAAATTCTCCAAAGCTAATTAAAGAACTTATTGGCAACACTTGATTGCACTTGTTGCTGTCAAGATTAGATTTACTGCACAATAACTTTCTTCAGAAAATGCCAGACATGTTTGCCTGGCTTTTTTTCCCCCTTTAAAATACTCATTTAAAAGTGAAAAATTGACTTTTTACTCACATTATCTTTGTGTAATCACAAATGTTTTTTTGATTATTTGTATAAATAGTTAAAAAACAAAAGAAGAAAAATTTTTTCACAACATTTTAGAAAAACAACTACACTTGAAGGAAGATAAGACACTTACAGAGAAAGAAGAATTTTAACTCTAATTAAATAGGTATTTAAAAAATGAAGACACAGTTTAAAGACCGCTATCATATTTTTGATGATTAAAAGTATAGCTCTGATATGAGGCTATTGTCAAGATTGTATTGAATTTATTTCCTGCATTGCAAATATGCATGGCAATGAATATATAAAGAGACAGTTATGAAGGCACAGACAGATATCGCGGCTGTAATTATAACTGATCGGCAGTGATTCTTTTTATATTTCTCAGGGAGCTACAGGACTGTGGTGCCAATTCTTGATATTTGCCTGGCGCTGCCCCTAATTTACTCACATAATAACACCTACATGAGAAAAAAGGACTGTGGAAAAATGTTCCTCAAAGACTCGACTGTCTCTTCAGAGAGCACTCGTTCAGTTTTTAAAGTTCTTTTTGAACGGCTACACCCTTATGCTCTTCAGAAAGCATCATAAAATACAAAGCCATTCAAAAATATATAATTGTCTTGACTTTTTTTCTGATTTCACTGTGTGATAGGTAATAAACAATACAAACAGTTTTGTCCACATGGGCTAAAAAAACTGTGTGCTGTAATCAGAATAGGTTGAACAACCTTGGCTACTGATGATGGATGGGGGGAGAGTGGCCTTTTGAAAGGGTATATATCACATTAAAGCAGGAGTAATGAGGAAAGCACGAACACCCAGATGTTTGAACGATATGAAGTGTAAATCGACTAAAATTGACTGACTAAAAAGAGCTACATATAAAATTAGAACAGGCTGGAAGCAAAGATATGCAATGCACATTCATTAAATATTTTGCTATATAATCACAAAACATGATCCTGATTCACCAAGCATTAAGACAAAAGCTGTAGGCGTGTGGGAAGTAAACATAATGATGTTAAATGGATATGTGGTGTCCGCTGACCTTTTTGCTGACACTGTAGTATTCAGACAAAGCCTTTGACTAATCTCTCGCTCAGATATATGTAGTGTAGCTATTAATCTTCACCTCATTTCATGCCATACAAATAAATGACCTCTTCAACTGGGACACTGTTGAGTTCCACTTTGCAGTGTGAAAGCACTAGTTCAAAGCCGCAGCATGCTCTGTAGAAAAGGAGAGGAGTACACAGGGAGGGAGGAAAGGGAGCGAGAGGGTGCAGAGAACAGGTATAGAAAGAGTATTCACAAATCCCAGCTGTCGTTCGTTTCTTAGCGTTATCGCTGACTGTGATAAGCTAGCCCTGTCTTATCTTAACCCCTCGATAGGCCAAATGGTTCATTCTGTAGGGAGAGGAGGAAATGAAATAGATTTCACCACAGAGCTGATTTTAGGGGCCGCTATCCTCACTACAACCCCCCTAAGTCATTATTATTATCAATTTCATTGCTCCTTTTCACCAAGATACACTGGATTCATCAGTTTACCTCCTTGGGCGCCCACAGCCAAGTTTTTAAAAGCTGATTTTCTCCAAATTCAAAAACACTGTTTAGGCTAGTTTGCAATATCTGCATTTGCAGTGATGTGAATTTAAAAACTAGTTAAGTAAGCAAAGTACTTCTGTTAGTTCTTCCATATAGTACATTCTTTTGTAGTAGTTAATATTACATAATACAGCAGGAAACTTGTACTTATGAACAAAAACATTTATTATGTCATTAGAGTAAATGCAAATGTGGCACCTCTCCACATTAGGGGATATAAGATTTAGAAGGTACACCTAAAAAAGTTAAAATTTTCTATTAAATATATCATATAGGGAGTGATGCAGTGGAAGCCTTTTCTTCACCCACAGCACAAACAGAGCCGCTTGAGGTATGATAAAGCACATTTGGACAAGCCAGCTTCATTTTGGAATAAAGTGCTGTGGACTGATGAAACTAAAACTGATTTATTTGAGCATAACATGGGGCGTCATGCACAACACCTGCTACCTACAGTAAAATCTGGTGGTGGCTCCATCATGCTGTGGGGCTGTGTGGCCAGTGCAGGGACTGGGAATCTTGTTAAAGTTAAGGGACGCATGGATTCCACTCAATATCAGCAGATTCTGGAGACCAACGGCGAGACCAGCGGCAAGACCAGCGGCCTGGGAACCTGGTAGCAGAGTGGTTAAGGCAGAGGGCTGGGAAGCAGGAGCCGGGTTCGATTCCCAGCTGAGTCACCTAGCCCATCCCCCCATGCCAGGTGTGTCCCTAAACGGGACACCCAGCGCTAGCTCCCCGAGCTCCTCCTGTGGCTGCTCACTGCTCCCCCCAAGGGGGGATGGGTCAAATGCAGAGAACAAATTTTGTTGTAAAATGTATCAATGAAAATAAATGGATTCTTCTTCTTCTTCTTCTTCAATGTCCAGCATTCAATGACAAAGCTGAAGCTGCGTTGGGGCTGGATCTTTCAACGAGACATTGACCCTAAACACTGCTCAGAATCTACTAAGACATTCATGCAGAGGAACAAGTTCTGGAATGACTGTCTCAGTCCCCAGACCTGAATATCATTGAAAACTGTGGTGTGAGCTAAAGAGAGCTGTCCATGCTCGGAAGCCAACAAACCTGAATGGACTAGAGATGTTTTGTAAAGAAGAATGGTCCAAAATACCTTCAACCAGAATCCAGACTCTTATTGGAAGCTATAGGAAGTGTTTAGAGGCTGTCATTTCTGCAAAACAAAGAACTAAATATTGAGTTCATTTCTTTTTTGTGGTGCCCAAATGTATGCACCTGCCTAATTTTGTTTAAACAATTATTGCACACTTTCTGTAAATCCTATAAACTTCGTTTCACTTGTCAAATATCACTGTGTGTGTCTCCTAAAATGTTTTGTCGTAACAACCAACGATTTATACAGGAAAATCTGGAACATTGACAAGGTTGCCCAATTTTTCGCACCCCACTGTATTTATTGGATCCAGATTTCTCATCCAATAAAAAAATCACATACATTATCCAAATACAATATGTTCATAACATGGCCAAATACATGTCAACACTCCTGCTTCACCCTGGTGATTATGGCAGTTTTCCCGTGGCAATGTTTGCTGTGGACAGGTGGCTGAGGCGGAAGTCTCACATTGTGTTTGGATTGAAAGCAATGGGCGCA
The DNA here is from genome assembly GCA_032359275.1 of Microctenopoma steveboyesi. Taxonomy (NCBI): domain Eukaryota; kingdom Metazoa; phylum Chordata; class Actinopteri; order Anabantiformes; family Anabantidae; genus Microctenopoma; species Microctenopoma steveboyesi. Next base: position 19,047,777 of record JAUMHF010000019.1, on the reverse strand, counting down.
CTCTCCACTAAATCCAATCAACACACACTCACACATACACACAGATATCTGCAGAAACATAAACTGTCTTTCATTTCCTTCAGAGGAGTTGTTAAAAATTCTTTCAAATTTAATCAGTGAGAAAGGCGGGAACTTGGGGAGGGAGATAATGTGTAGTATATTTATTACCCCGTCAATGCTGAGGTAGCTCAAAGATTGTACTGAAAGCACAGATTCTAGTTATTCATCTTCTCCTGTCGTGGTACATTTATTAGAAAGACCAGAACAGAAAAAGAACTGTCTCTTCTGATCACCTGTGCCTTGATTTCTGTACAAGTGACGCAACTCCCAACTTAAAATTGACTGTGAAAAACTATCATTTACAAACACGAGCTCAACATTTCTGCTCATGTCCATAGCTTGTATTATGTCCGCACAGAAATGACTGAGACAATGATGAGAGGTTTTAATGTTTCCAAAAGAAGATTTATTTTGTTGGAAATGTCTGTTAAGTCTGGACTAAAGCATTGGACTGACCAACTGAAAGAGCTGCTGGTGTGGCTAAAACCTGAAAGAGAAATGTAAAGAAAACCACAAACAGGTGGAGTTCACCTCTTTTCTACATGAATTTTATTGAATGTAACTTTAGTGAGACGGTTGAACCCGTCTTGCCTGCATCATTAACAAATTGAATTAAAGTGGGAAGTAAAAATAAAAGCTAAATAATCATTGGGGCTGGCACAGGGAAAGATGTGTGTTTCGCTGTAACAAAACACAAGCTGACCCACATTATTTTCCTAATTATTTAAATAACTGCTGAGGAAAAGCATCTTAAAAGGTGTTAAAACGTACGTTTATTACCACACTTTCACCAGCCTGTTTACCACAGGGAGCATCTTGGAGCTACAACACCTCTGAGGAAATTTCAGGAGGAGACAGGACAAAGAACATCAGCACTGAGGGAATTTGCTCTTAAAACACTCACCACAGCCCTGTTCAGAGCACCTGCTATCTCCCCTGAGCTTAGGGAAGTCTGCAGGTTTTTCCCATTCAACTTGAAGGGGCTCTTATATCAGACAGCCTTCTTTTGATCAGGTTAAGCCCCAAGTGTGGGAATTTCCAACATGCTCACATTTGTAGAGTAAACTAATTGCACTAATCATTGCAGTGCTGCTGACTCAGCAGCCAACACATTTACACCATATTTGTTTTAACTTACACCCTAGCCATACATTTTAAAGCAATATATTTTCATACCATCACACACGTTGACAGCAGACTGCTGGGATGTGAATAATGATCAGTATCAAACTACAAATGTTTTTATACATTATGAACATAGGCTTCAAACGTGACTATTAAATTGAGAAAACCTTGAAGCTGAATCTATTGTCCGTTTTTTGTAAAAAAATAAGACATGCAGATATCTGGCTTTTAGTGAGCAATTCAAGTTTAGCAGAATGTTTGTGTTATTAATATTTTTCTACAGATTTTCAAAGCAATTTAAATTTCCCACAATCCTCTTTATATGCAAATTAGTTTAAAGATCATCAGCTTAAAAAACAATTGTTTATTAATGTATTCCAATATAGAGATGAATTACAGAGAGTTATTTGGAAGGTTTAATGCATATAATTCATTTGGAATAATAATTTCTGACATAGTTTAGAATAATTAAAAGAACGCATAAAAGTTAAGTTCCAGCTTAACTGAGCAGTTTCAACACTGGAAAACCATGAAGGGTCATACTAAATCGATGAATCTTTACCTGCTGATAAATCTAGCATGAATGCATTAAACAGTGGCTACGTGGACTCTGGCCGACATGTGCTCCATACGCAGCACACTGACACTGCACTGGCAGCCTTTGGTTGAATTATTTGCAGCTGTCATTCATTTTCAGCTTGGGGTGAAGAGTGGTGAGACGCACTTTGACCTTTACAAGTTGGACAGGCTTTAAATTACTGTCACAGAACATGTTTAATGGTACATAAAGCACAAAGCTTGATTTGGGAATTTAGCTACCTCTGTCGCACACCATGAACAAAGCTAGTTCCCTAAAGAGAATATTGCAGTGTTCCCACTCTCTTTATTAACACACCCCATTTGAATTTTTGATGAGCTGGCTCCAGGTGTGAGCTTCCAAGGATGTTGCCACACTTCACCCTCCGCATGTTTGCCCTGAAAGAGAGCTATCATTTGCCAAAACAGAGAAACTGACACTATCCCACAGCTGTTTCCCTCTTGTCTTTGTCAGATTCTTTTTCTAAAATTGACTGGGACTGAATCCAAGTGAATTCAATTTAGAAAGATTTACAAGCTATTTACTTTTTAGGTTAGTTTTTCCTTTTAATATCATTACAATTAATCAATGCTGCATTGTGGTAATCTAGAGGGCCTCAAACACAACCTAGCAGCTGACAGAAGCCTCTCCGGGGATTCTGTGATAATGCAGAGTAATAAGTACTAAGAGCTCACTAATCACTTGGCCGCATGATAAGACTATTAATCTTGCTGCCCGTGCAGCTCAGCTCCAACGGACCACTGCCTTTTGCCAAGGAAGGAAATATCAAAAAGCTCGAACGCGGAAACCGATCACTAAAGCCATAAACCATCCTTGCACCAATCCATAGATGTCAGGAACCCTGTCTATTTCCAGCAGGCTGGACAGCATCCTCTTAAATGACGATGGATATGATTCATGACAGTCTCCACTCACTCGGTCACATGCCGATACCTCAGACTGTGTTGCTGTCATGACAAATCATAATTTGTTCCCTGGTGCTAATCACTGCATTACAATTGACCACCTGGTTGACTCCATAAGGTTTTGAAAGGCAGTAGAGTGGACTACACGGCCACTTTACAGCAACATACCTGCGCGCAATACTTAATGGTTCTATGTAGACATGTGCCGGATGTTTTGTGAACACTGGCTTTGAGAAACCTTTTGCTTGAAAACAACAATAACAGTGGTAGACATGCAATGCTGTTTGCCTACTAAAAAGGTCTGCATGAGATCTCCCACTGTGCATGAATATCAGATACAATGGCTGGTCGTACTGCATTTTGTTCCTTACATCATTTTGAAGAAAAAAAGCCTGGAAAAGCAAATGTATCGGTAACATAAACCTTGTTATCTTTGAATAAAATGTATATAATCTGATAATAATCTGATCCTTAAATAATTTATCAAAGAAGACATATATTCGGAATTTTACTCAGTCAAAGCAGATGAACGTGAATTCCATCATTTAATTCAGCTTCAGCTAATTTAATGGCAGCACTTTTAATTGCAAGCAAGCACAAGGATTTCAGCGGTAAGAGATCATTATAGCAGTGGCTGCATCTGGTAGTTATGGTGAAGGTCCTCAGAGCAGCTGTGGTGGTAAACAGTTATTTGTGTCGTGATGATAACTGCGAAAAAGAAATACACTACAGTACAGTAGTAAGTTTAAAACGGCGAGTTGTGGTTTTATGTGGTATCGTGATTTAAATAGTGCATTTTACAGCATTTGCAGCCTTCATGCAACTTTGTGAGTAATATCATGTGAACACATGGACATAGCCACAGTATTAATGTGGTCTTTATTTACACCCACAGCTAAACTTTAAAAAGGACGACAGCAAAGAGTGTTTGATGTTGTAGACTTCTCATGCATTGATAGGAGTAGTAAGACAGTAAGTACAGTGCTAAGTGCCTCTTCATCCTGCACTCACCTGTATATTTTGTATCGGGTAGAAAAGCCTAGTCGGTTCTTCTCCACAAAGTCTATGTACTCTGGGGAGTGATGGAAGGGCCCCTTATCAGATAGGAGCCAGTCCAGGGGGCCCCCCGGCTTGTCATGTGGGAGGCTGACTGCTGCTACTGCTGTTACAACAGACCGTAAACACACCCAGCAATGAAGGCTGAGGCTGACGACGCCCCATAGAGCCATCAGAGATGGAGGCAGCGAGGGAGGGATGTGGTTGTTGTTGTTGGTGGTGGGGGAGAGTGTTCAGCAGCTAAAGCCACTCATCATTAGCTGGCTCCTCCACTGGTTTGATCGGGAGACCTCCATCACTTTAACGTCCCCCAAACACCTAAAGAAAAACATAAACACATAGTTAAGGACACAGAGCAGCACCCCAGAGAACTACAACACCAAACACACACATTAAAACATGCCAAGAATATATCAAACATTAATAGTCCCATGTCTGAGAAACATATTAAAGAGAGAGAAAGAGTTTCTTAAAAGGATTTCATTGCACAGGAACACAGCATGTGAGAGGTGAACTCTGAACACCACCATGCACCTTTAAAGACCTCTGTACAGGGGGCTGGCTAATGTGCCTGCACTACAGACTGTTTGGATTATAATCACAGATTATCAATCCAAGCATGTTTTATACCAAAATGACGGGAAAAAACTCAGCAAAAAACTCTACTTGCAACCGACACAAAACATGAATCAAATACCAAGCAGTTATTTACGCAAGTACGGAAAGCCTGAGAAGTGTTACTGTATTTTCACAACTTCAAGCAAACCAGACAAACAAGACGTCGTTTGAAAGCAGAGATTCTGCCATTCACAAAGACGTCTGCCTTATCACGGTGCTACTAACCCTCACCAAGCTAGCAGCCAAAGAGTAGCAAAAAAGAATATTCACAAATAATAAATAATCTATTTAATGGTCATTGATACAGTTTTTCACGTTACATCGAAATGTATTCTCTGAATTTGACCCATCCCCCCTTGGGAGCAGTGAGCAGCCACAGGCGGCGCTCGGGGATCTTACCTTTGCTGTTTTGTGGTCAAAAGTTATATTCCAGCTCGAAAGAACACTGCTAATGTTTACTACTATGAATCTACTGAATGGATAACCTTAGTGATATATCAGTGAAAATTATGTTTCCAGTCTGGTACTCGAGAAAGGTCAAATGGCACATTTGGGGGTTCCGCCTGGGCAAATGTGTTTTCAAAACATCTATACAGCTGTTCAGTTTGATGTATTTAGCATCTACAGTTGCACAGTTACTCATCAGACATTACTATACTAATTCATAGATAAATTGGGCTTTTATCCAATTATTTGAAAAACGTTTTGGCTATAAATAAAGTGTTTTATTTCCAGGTGGAAATATAATTAATAAATATAATTAAATTGGCTTCTGAAACTTAAATAATAAGCTCAAATGTCCTAGCTTTATTTTGCGTGGTTATGATCATATAGAGCTCCTGTAGTTGTAATGGTATACGTATGTTTATTTAAGATGTGTCATTTTGGACAGTGGGCCTAGTGATGAGGAGGTTAATTGATTAATTTAGTGTCTATTGACTAATTAGTTATCAATATTGTCCGCAACTATCTGTGGTTTTAATGTTATGATTCGTATTTGTAAGTAATGATCATATTTAAATACCATCGTACTGTATTGTTGTGTTTTTGGAACTCTTTGGAGACTAAAAAGTATCTCATTTTCTATGATTCATCACTTCCCATGAGGTCCGATTTTCATATTCCAGGAAGAAACTGGAGGTTTTGCTAATTGCGTTAGATATTGTAGTTGCAGCCTCCCATGCAGACGCGCACTTTAAAACTTGTAGAAGGTGTAATTCTAATTGTGAATGCAGCCCAAGTATTTGCTGAGCTGCTGTTTTTCAGAATTACACTCATCAGGCTTCAACAGTCACTTTACTGTAACACTGCAACAGATCTATTAAGAGTTATACCCCCACACAAATCAGGAAAGAAATGCACTCGAACACACACATATATAGACAGAAGCATTTGTTGCTAATAAAGCCTTGCACGCTGTGCATTATCAGACCACCTGCTGGTCAGAGTGTTGTCCAATGCTCACATAAGTCTCCATCATAATCTCGAGCTCTGTCAATCATCTTCCCACAGTGACACGCTTCTGTGCTGTGCATATATGTGATGGGAGGTTTGAGTCCCATTACAGTATTTTGATGACAATCTGTCAAGGTAACTCAGCCATATGACCGTGTGGGTTTGTTTGTGTGTGTGTGGGTGTGTTTCAGAAATCAGTGCTTTCAGACTACGCAGCTGACAGCACGAGGAGAACGCGCAGCTGGAGCTGGACGGAGATTACACTGACGTGTGACGACAAAGACGTAACTGGTTAATTAATGAACGTTAAGCTTGCAGGAGAACTTAATTTAGTAGTTTTAATAAGAGAGGATGAGCTGGCAATTTGGGGATAGATTTTCAGTCTGACATCACTGTTCGCATTTCCCAGCCTGGGCCTCTTTGACCCAGCGTGTAAGTGTGTGTGTGTGTGTGTCAGTAACGTGCTTGAAATGGAGGACCCAAACGCAGAAAGTCTACCCAGGGTAAACCCTGCAGAGCGTCGGGCGGGCGGCCCGAGGGAGGCAGGCGTGGACCCTGCAGAGCGTCGG
>JAUMHF010000019.1:18993927-19003931 GCA_032359275.1 Microctenopoma steveboyesi | reverse complement strand
TTTCCTTATAATGTTGCCTAAGGGAGTCATGTATAATGAAAATAGAATGGGTCCAAGCACAGAACCCTGTGGAACTCGTACATGTGCATGGCAGATTTATCATTAACATGAACAAACTGGGATCTCTCTGATAAACAGTAGTTAAACCAGCTTAGTGCTGTTCCTTCAATACCAATGACATGTTTCAGTCTGTGTAATAAAATGTTGTGATCAAAAAGCTGCACTAAGCTCTAAAAAGACAAGTACAGATAGACGTCCACTGATACATTTCAGTTTGGGCCAAAGTTACCAATGTGTATATAAAATATATCAAAGTCCCACAGCAACAACTAGCCTTAACAAACATTTCCATATGTGATGTTTCACCATTGATGGTAAGGGAATGTAGTGTATTAAGAGAGACACAGGCTAGAGAAGTGATAGGATATTGACCACTGCCAAAATTTGCATGTGCTTCCACTGTCATGTGCAAATACTGTGTTACACCATTATTTGAGAGAGGAAGGATAAACAGACCGACCAAACACATAGTTGACCCAGAGCTCAAAGCAGTTGGCTGCTGTAAAATGATTTCCTACAGTATGTATGTTTAGTGTTCACCAGATCACATCCAGCACAAACTGTGCAATCCCAGTATGTTATAATAGCACAGTGACAATTAATTAATATTACTTAATGCATTAATACGTCAGTTGTTAGAGATTAGACATCCAGTGAAAGCTGTTGGTACAGTGAACACAACTCCTGACCAACAAACACTCACATGTGTTCACTGTAACACCTGGAAAAGCTGCGTTATTAGATAGTACTGAGTTTTGTTAAGCACTGCACCATCAAGGAGACTTTAAGGTTTTAAAGGGTTCCCAAATGTTTTTTTATTTTATATTACTTTGTAGAAATCAGTTTTCACTTTGATATGAAATAGTCTTTTTTGTTCTTATTGTATTATTAATAATAATAATAATCTTGTAAAATTGTGAGAGTGTACATTTTATACACTGTATGTTATAAATGTGATTTGAGTAAAAAAATGAAAGAAATACACCAGCACTAAGTGTAATGGCAGTTTTTTAACATGACTGGGACAAAAAAGTACTTATTAAACTTACTAAGTCACTGAATATTAATAAACATCTGTCATTGTAGACATTTCTAAAAACTGGTTTTGTCCTACATACTTTTTATATTATTGTACTGACTTTGACACATATTTGTATTTTAATAAAGTCCAACCTTCTATTTATTTGAAAGTACTGGACATGCCTCATACAGGTCAGCATATTTTGGGATTAAAAGCTTCACTCACACATCATTTTAAGGATGTATATATAGACAAATTTTCTATTGAAAAAGATGGCTTTCCACAAACCTATTTTACAAAGCAGTCACTGTTGAGTATTCAGGTTCTTGAGCAGAGATAAGTCTCTTCACTAAGGTGGTATGCATGGTTTGGCTGATAGCTTTATAACCCTCCTTAAAACGCTTTGCTTGTCCCTCTTGACTGGCTCTGCAATTTTAAATGTTTAATGGCTCAGCGCTATTCTTATTAATGTTGGCTATTTTCCCATCTGAGTGGACTTGAATCCATTGATGCTCTATGGTTCATATTCTCTTTTGCTTCAGCATTTACCTTGTAATTGGTGCCACAGCATTGAACATGCTTAGCATAATATTCCCAAATATAAAAAAGATGCTGTTTAAGAATGGTACATAATTTCTTCATGTTTGCTTTGGGCTGTAATACATTTTGTCTTTTGAAGGATCATAAAGTTTGGTAAGCATTGTGCATCTGTTATGTTTCGTGGAGATGGTGTCTACTGTAAGGGGAATTCTTAACAATGTAGTGCTGTAAAAGGCCTCTCTAAAACACCACAGTGAGAGAACGCCATTGCAAGCAATGTGTGTATCAGTCTCACACTATGACACCTGTTTTGCATAATTAGCTGTTGGTACCTCATTAGTGGATGTGTAGAGAAGCTCGTTGCTTAGCACCTAAATGTATGAGGCTTCAACAATCAAGGTCAGTTCAGAAATTAGTTTAATCTGTTACTGCCTGAGACATGACAGATACTTGGACGTCAGGTAATTGCTTCTTTGGAAAAATGGAAGAGTTCTGTGAAGTTAGTCATCCACACAGACGCGTATAATAAATGGCACAGAGGAGCAAATTAGCTGGGTTGATATATAATATCACAGGAAGTGTGGGTTTCTGTCAGAATCCTACACTGTGTTTGTGAGTCCATTAGAGGTGGATGATCGATCCTTGTTAAGAACACACACACTGAGGACACACTGATACAGTTCTAATGTGACCACAGTTGATGGAAAAAAAGCATGTCCATGAAATGAATGGCAGTGAAGGGAGGCTTTACATGTTCTATACCTACAAAGAGCAGGGTATTATATAATGTATAAGCATAGATTTATGTCTGTAAATAGGTGCTGGAAAAAGGTTCTTAACAATGTCATCCCATGTGTCTTTTTTTAACCATTGTTAAAGCGATTACTGTTTAGAATTCAGTAAGTACCACTAGGAAGTCCAGGTTTTACAGTATTTAGTTATTAAGTTAAATGTGCATGGACTTGAGAAGAATAATGAGAAGAGAAGGAAGTCACTGAGGGACTGATACATTTACAATTCTTACATAAAAATGTTATGACTTCAATAAATGAAAGACTTTCTTGCAGTGTTGATATGCTGTTAATCCTATTGAAAATCAGCATATGCTCTGTAAACCAGCCAATCTGTGTGATGCAGTTGATGTGGTTCTGAGCGGTGATTTCTGACCCACATTTTTCAGTTCCCCCACAGCAAATTTAACTGGAGGGGAAAAAAATAAAGCTCCCTATTTTCTGGGACAATTCTATGTTAATCTATTCTGTTAGTTGTTGTGTCTTTGGTAGCACGTCCCTGCTTATCAAAGACCGTCTCCACGGGTTGATGCAGGGCTGCAACACTTCCTGTCCTCGCTAAATGAACGCTGATGTTTATTGGAGATCTTTTTGGCTCCAGCCAAAAAGTCATTATAAAAACATCCAACATAACTCAGCAATATGTTGAGGTCTAGTAAGCATGGCCTAGATCGATAGTTGAAATCAATTCATGTCACTGTCTGCATTAGCTAACGGTAAATGTAAAGCATCCTTTCCAACAGAGGGCATAAACCCCTTCTGGGAGGACAAAAACATCCCTGTGTAGCAGAGATGCTTTTCTTTTCTAAGTTTGCTATAAAATACCTTTTTACATTTACCTGACACAGACAAGCACGGGTTAAACGTCTGGGCTGGACATAGAATTATCAAAGGAGTAGTACAATACCACATGAGCCCTAGAAGCTGTCTGCAAATTTCTGAGTCTGACCTTGACCTGACATCTTGTTAACTAAGGTAGATGGGGTTGTCTGCTGGTGAGTACAAGCCAGAACTATTCCCACTATTCTATTTTTTATTGCCTTTCATATTATTAAATCTCACTTCAACACCATACGCTGTTTCCTTTTCTATTACTGTATACTGGTCAAGTGTCACTGTACTGAAAAGAAAATACTGAAACATTTGGTTACTTTTAAAAAGATTTCTAGGATGTTGGTTTGAACATTAAGAAAGTCATTGCATGCTTTAAATTGAAACTAAAACATTTAACTGTAGTTCTAAGTTTTCTAGGCAACCCACAAATGAATAAAACTAATTTTACATACTACTATTTATTTAGTCTGTACTATAATTTTGACAATAAATTCTAGATTAAGATTTACAACGTTTCCTTAAAGGTGCTTTTTAATATTTTTTGAACTGTGTCAAGTATGTGATTTGCTGCTTTAAAAATAACTAATTAGTTACAATAAATATAAGCTGTGTAAAACTATACATACCTAAAAAATCAAGACTAGTTTTTCATAAGAAGCTTCTCCTGAAATGGTCAAACTGGAAACAGAAAAATCTGATTTTAAAGGTGAGAATAATAAAGTATGCCTCACATATTTATAGTTTGCAGCATTCTAATTGGTTGGTCTGAAAACTCATCCACCCTTGTTCAGTGATAAAAAGAAGTAACTAACGCCTTCATACAAAAGCATTTATAGAAAAGCTGAATCCTCTGATGACTGACTCTATACATGAAGGGAAGCAAACTTTCATTTTTTATTCTTGTTTGACAGATTAAAAGAACACTGATTAATTGGTCTCTCTGATGCTACTTTTAATGAACAGCGAGGTCAGACCGTTGGGGGGCAAATTAGTTTGATCCTTTTTTGCAGAACAGAATTAATGAAACCCCCATGGATTAAGCTGAAGTGTGCCCTGTATCCTTGCTCATGTGCAGCTAGAACACCTTGCAATGGTAATAACTGTTCCAATATTTGCCCGAACTGGGGGTGTAAAGGTTCAATAGCTAGCCCTTGTAATGCAGCAAATCTCACATTAATAAGATTATCAGGCACTAATGAAACTTCAGCTGTATCATTATAGCTTCAACATTGGACCATAAAACTCTGAAAAAGAAACTAGGGAATGTGAGCGCCTGTGATGAGCTCTGGATTACAGCATTAGATCTATTTACAACATATAACTGTGACGAGAATTCAACATTTAAAAAGCAAAATAATTTTCACATTAAGAGTTTCATTCTGCTGTGAACAAATACTTAGAATAGAATCTGAAGAATAGGATCTTTGTCCACTTTGTTGAAGTTAAAGGAAATATACTGTAATTTATTAAAAAGAAAGCATACAATTTCTCAGAATGCATGGTTACCTGTTCATGGCTATAAAAGCAGAAATATAGGTTATAGTCTCATAGTGTGAAGTGTAGCTCAGTGGAACCGGAGTGTCAGGTGGAAAGCAATTATGCGTCTAGGGTCACAGCATTAGTCATTTCTGGAAGGTTTATTTTTACAAACGAAGAGGAAAGCTCTTCTCGAAGCATTTCTAAAACAAATCCATGTGTTTTTTTCTAAATCTACAGCCAAACAGATCCGGTTCAGGCATTTTGTTGACAGAGGTGGATTTTGCACTTATCCAACACAAAGGGGCAACATGCTGTAACTACATGAATACAAAGATCCCGGTGCCTACAAGTCATAATAAAAGAACCTGTGTGTGAAGTTTTTCTGAGTGTCTTCTTTGTAGTAGCTATGTCTGTGTGGGTGGAGGCGTGGAAAAGGTTCAGACATATTTTCTTCTGCTTTGTGGGAGGATTCTGGATTTGACTTCTTATAGGCAGAGGCAGACATATTCAGATGAGTTTGAATATTTACCAAAATGTGTTTTTGGCAGTGGATATGCCTGCGTTTATGGGTAGAGTGGTGCAATTAGCAGTCAGGGGACACATTATGAAATACTGTATACAAAGTAGATGGAGCAGCGTGTCAGAAAAATCAGCATGAGTTTTATAGTATGCAGCAATACCTGTGAAACTGAACGTGTAAGTTCAAAGTGCAAATGAACTGCCCTTTTTGTAATGATACTTGAATAAGTCTTATGTGATGATTAGCAGCATGCACAGGGGTCCAATACCATCACACACGCACATCACATGCTGTTCGATATACTACACAAGCCACCTGGCCTACAGCCTTAGATGCATGACAGCATCACTTACTTGTCTGCGGGGAAAATTCGTGAGCACTCCATGGATGAGATCAACGAATCACAGCCTGCAAATGTTTCGTTACTGAGCTTACACACTGTAGTTCCTTGATAATGATAGGTTTCATTTTGATGGTGTGCGTAAATCCTGAAGATATGCCTTTGTGCATACATGTTCAAAACCTGTGCCTCAGGTAGAGAAAACCAGCCTTATATCCTTATATGAAGCTCTGGCACATTTACAGATCCCAACAGCGAGGTTGCACTTTTATTCGCGGTTTGTCTTGCATCCTTCTGGCAGTTGGAAGAACACATTTTATCTGTCGGAGTATCTGAGAGTGTATAGATATGTCCTTTTGTCAGTGTCCCTCCAGTATACATTTTATAGCTTGGAGAAGTTGACAAAGAGTTACCTCCATTCTCTGTAGCTGCAGTACACAATGGCTGGGTGCAGCATGTCTCATGGCAGAGGGAAAATTCACTGTGAGGGCTGTCATATGGTGAGTGAATATAGCGTCTATAAACCCTGAGGGTGCGAGAATGATAAAACTCTGTTTTGTTGTATTGCAAGGGAGAATTCTCCCATTAACTTTGGTTTGATTGCACATAAACATGGCATGCAGTCGGCAGAGTGGTTGTTTCCAGAAATCCCTGGCTGAGTGCTCCTGTATTCGATGCCAAGCGAGGTGGGTTACACGGCTGGGCAGAGTAGACTCAGCCATGGATGGCAGCCTGCAAAGACCACTGTCTGGTGCCAAGGTTACCGGTATGTAAAGGGAGGTAAATATACCCATAACACCAACACTGCCTTCATCTATCCTTCACTACCCACGTGTGATCTGCTGCTTGCACTACCTCTAACTTTGTCCCTCATCCCTCATTCATTTGCCTATCGCACACTCTTTTACCAACAATTTAAATGAAGTAAGTCACTAAAGGATATACAGACGTTCTCTGCCTTTAACAGTTAAATCCAGAGGCTTGATGTCCATTTAGTTTAGTCATTCCAGTGGGTCCACGAAGCAAAACTGTCTCAGAACTGCCGGGTTCTGATAGTGTCCCTCAGCCAAAGACATGAAAAGTTACAATTACTCTCTTATTTGTCTCCCTCTCATTGTGTTTTGCTTGTTTGAAGTCCTCTGTCTTACACTCACATACCCACGTCTCACCTTTTTCTCTCTTAGTCACACAGCACATATCCTGTGGGATTTTGATTGTACCAGATCCAGGGGGAAAAGCCCACGTTGCAGACACAGCAGCTGATGTACTGTACTCCACAGTGATTAGTGTAAGGACAACTCTGTACTACTGTGAAGCCTGGGACAGATGAGGACTTTTTACTGTTGCTACATTATTTACTGGCCTAGTTTGGACTCAGAGACAAATTAATCAAAACACAACCACGTTGTCAAGATGATGGGTCTGTCATTGCAGAATGTTATGCAGGGTCTGCATTTTGGAATATATGCACCAGCAAAATAGTAACAAAAAATACTCACACTGGTCTGATTGCCCATTATTCTGTTAAGGAAAAAGTAGCTATGGATGCATTGCCATCTATCTTCTGTCAGCTTTGTGGCGTATAGAATTTGCCTTTTCTACTGTGCTCTTTGGTTGCCAGGTTTATCTTTATTTATTCAGGGAAGGTTGACCAAAGAGGCACATTAATTTTCCTCTTGCTACAGTACACAGTACCCACACCTGGGAGTTATACTCTATAACCATTGCTTTCAGTAGCTGGTCAATGAGCAACTCCACCAGAGCAATGAGAGGTTAAATGCTTAGCTCAAGGGCACCTCAGTCTCAGCTGTCATGGGAGTGCAGATAGTTACCGGCTCTCCTAAAATGCCTAATAAAATTTTCCGAGCAGGTCCAGGAGTTCGGAGCACTGACCTTCCACTCACAGGCTGCCTACTTTTCTAACCCGCTGGCTGTAAACAATACACACAGGACTGACACAAGGAGACCTGCACACTGGACTGAGCAACCACCTGCTTCAATTAGATACTATTTTAATGTTGTGTTTTGCACAACACGTGCATTTTCTTATTTTGTTGGCAGACATATTGTTATGAGGCCCTGTAGTGTTTTTAACACAGGCTGATAATGTTAAAGAAGAGTAGAAAGATGTGTGTATGAGAAAATGCTAACACATCATATACAGATGCTGAGTCTGCATATTAATACATTTATAAACACTCAGACTGCATGGTTAAGTTAAGTGTATAAGCATCAGACAGTACATACAGTATGTTGTGGGATCAAAAGGCATAATATGTGTAGACAACACAAGTGACTTTATAAATATATATGTTTATATATGTATATAATACATACTAGTAATACGACACTAGTAACCACATGCTTTTGGTTCCAGCAGAGCTTTTCCTCACCTGCCCCCTCCTATATATTTAATGTTCTATGTATTGTAAACCTGCAGGTATTTAAAAAACAATATGAGATCGGAAGGAAAATAAAATTGCAAAGAAAGAAAATGCATTCGCTTTCTGCTGTTTTCGCTCAGCGATATGAAAAGGCATATCCAGCTATGTAATCATGCATATCCCTCGAGGAGACTGGCTTCAGACATCTAAAGTAATGCATAGTAACAACTGGCATTTGGACAAGCAGGACTGACTGTATATGACGCAGCATGAAGTGGATGAGAAAGAAATGCCTGCACTCCCACAAAGAACGGCCCCATAGAGCACAACTCGATTTCAAATAATTTATTGAAACCTGTAACTCTGAATAAGTTAGCATGAAGGACAAAATGACACACAATTACAAGACAGAGAGGACAGTCTGACGCTTCTGACAATATCTGTAAAGCACGTGCTTGACATTGCGTTTGAAAGACTACATCATAGCCTTTGGCTCCAAAGCTGTTGCCTTTTTAGGTGGCTTTTGGTTCCACATAAGTAGACCTGCGGGTGCACTGTGGACCCTACTTTGGTTTACTCTGGTGTGAAATTGCATACACAACCTTGAAATGATTCCCACAATAGCAGATGGTCTTAGCAATGGAGAAAATTAGGTTTTGCCCGCTCGTCTAGTGAAGGAAGGTGACAAGAAATGAAAGTTTGATTAGAAAACGACACCTCAGGGGTTATGACAGGTGACAGGAGAATAAGCATCCTCGAACTCCGAATGAAAAAATAAAGTTCATCTTTGACTGATTAGGATGAAACACACTTAGGAGAGCTCTATTAATTACAAAACCTTTATTCCCACCAGCGCTTAAAGAGCAGTAACATGCTTATAGCGAAACAAACAGCTTCAGGGAATAAGAGACATTCCTAAGACACATATAAGTATTGTTCACAGAAGATTACCACTGTACTGCATACTGCAGATAACCATAATATGACATGAACAACAATTCAGATTATGTGCACAACCTTCAGGATTTTCTGCTGCAAATGAAAAGCTGATAATAATCAAATCAAATTACAATACAAGCATTTTGTTCTAACATGCTTATTATGCCTCGTGGTACGCTTCAAATAAGGTGCTTCTGAAATCAGCTAAGTACATAGAAAAGATGCTGAATCATAGGAAGGAGTCTGAAGGGACTTGCACTTTAAAACCACAGTGTTTGATGACTGTGGCAATGATTTATGAGACAAATTCAGATGAAACCATTTTCTCATTAGAGGGGAGAACATTGAACCAGCCTCCTCCCATACAGCAGAGTGAACTAAATGGTCAATGATTGATGCGGATCCTGATGTGCTTACTGCACATTCAGACTCCCAATCTACATAGCAGATGATGTCAGAACGCACGCGGCGGTCATAACGGCACTCATCTATAGTCGAGCGACATGGTCAGGGGATGAATTACCTTTTGGGCGTCAGTATATCTGAATCACTTATACTTGTTGATTTAGAGTCATTCAGGATTTAATCACTATGAATATACAGTGTAGATAGATTTGAATATTTTGATGTCCATTTTCTCTGTTCTCCCACGCTAGTGACAAAATGGACTGTAATGTAATTTCAGGCACTCGAGTCTCTACATTCCTTACATCTTTCAACTGAAAGAATTGAAGTGTGTAAAAGGCCTCAATTACTTGTTTCTTTATATTTTCTAATAGAACTGCTACTTTTTTTACAGTTACAGCATAAAATGTGCTCTAAATCAACTGTTGGACAGGACAGTTTATACAGGCCAGCCACAAATACAGGGCCCACCGATGGTACTGCAACTATACCTGCTAGCTACATTGGATGATACAAACCCAATTAGCATTTACTACAGCAGTAGTCCTTGTAGTAACTTATAGATGCCCCACTTTTTGTGTGGCTATGGAAATAACACACTGATGGTTGACACTAAATGTGTCAGGTGAGCAGATCAGGTGATAGCCAGGAAGGGCCAGGATTGGTTAGGACAGGATATAAACAGGAAGTC
>JAUMHF010000019.1:18974915-18993790 GCA_032359275.1 Microctenopoma steveboyesi | reverse complement strand
ATCTGCTACCACTCTGCATTTGGGTCGATCCCGCACGCTACAAGGGCGTTCGTCAAAATACGTGTCTGTGTTACATATACGCCTGACAAAATGTAATTTATCAGATGCATCCAATATGGAAAGAATTCTCCAGATAATGGTTTGGAAACAGCAACAACAACTTTTCAACCCGACTAATGATCAGTGTTTTCTTTTAACCATGAACATGACTCTCAGCCGTCAGCGCGCAGTTGTCCTTCTTGTGTACTTCACAAGACCTAAGGCGCCTTTACACTGTGCAGTTCTGTGCTGCCTTAAATGAAAGTTGACAGTCATGAATGAAACGACGTGAAACTTTCAGTCGTCAATCCAAAACTCTGGTCACAGGTCGCACTATGAGACATATCTTCTGCTGGCCAGTTTGGAGATTTTGCAACCAACCCACGTCTATAGAACACCGAAACAGAAAGTGGCATGAAATGATTCATACTGCCTGCCAACGCGTTTCATTTAGGAGAAAAAAGTTTGGAAGTCAAAAAAAACTTTTTAAAATGGATAAGCAGCACAAATGACTTATGTGTGATGAGAACATGTTATTGCTCCAATGAACAAATTGCAACCAAGCTTTTATTAGACTTATCTCACAGATTGTGACGTGCAATTAACCTACACAGTAGTTTTAGTTGCAGAGGCACTTTAAAAGGAGAGCTATAATGTCTCGGAGTGTACTGTTGGGCCTGTAAAAAAACAAGTACCGGAGGAAACTACACAAAATGTGATAAATGGTGGCTACTAATATCGTTTATGTCTGTGCAGGTTGTGCTTGACAACTACAAGTTAAAATGTGAATGACTGTGCAGCAGAAGACATGAGAATTTACAAACCAACCCTTTGTGCTGTCAATTTCGCACGGCCAGATTAACCCTTACTATCTCTGCCTGAGCTAGCTGTGGTCAAATCACATGTGGATAATTTAGTCACTATATTCGGACAGGTAGCAGTTTTTCTCTGAGGTCCACTAGCTTGTTATAATCTTACAGTGTAAGATTATCGGTTTTAATCAAGCAAATGCTTTATTTAAAAAAACTGTGGTTAAAATGGCGCTTTTCTTTCCACAGCAGCGGACGCTAAGCAAAAAACGTCCAGAATATCATGAACAATGTATATGACCAATGCTGTAATTTGCCATTTAGCTATGACAGCTCGTTGCAGTGACTGATTTGTCTGTTCAGACATCCATACCTGTTGAATGTTACTTACAAACGTCTTGCTCTCATCACATCAGTACTATAGCACATGAAGTTCAGTAGTAAATGCTAATGTATAGCTCTCACTGTTTTTTCACCCACATGTGCATTAATGCTCCCTCCTGTGAGCCTGCATGTGTACAGTGTGTCTGTACAGGTCATATCTAATGATCATTAGTGGAGGCAGAAAGGTAACGCTTGGGAAAGAGCCTCCATGAGCTCTATTTATAGCAGACCTGGTCTGGAGGCATGGAGCCCCCCGGGAGAAAAAACAAAGTCATAGATCAGCCTGTGGGGAAGTAATTAGGACAGATATTTAAACTGAATAATGCAGGCTTGCTGAAATATTGAAACCACCTAAAGTTTGTTAATTAAGCGGTAATCTGGTGAATAGGCTTGTTTCACGTGTCCCTTATTCTGTGCCAGCTGAATTATTCAGGGACATGAAGGCATACAGGACAGATAACACTTTGCCGTATATGTCATCAGTACTCTCGTTAAGAGATGATTAAAGGCACGCTCCTCCTTGGTACTCGCGCGTCAGCAGTCTGCTATTACAGTCGATATGGTTCTCTAATACCCACTATAGTGAGTCAGTCACACTAGAGTAGTCTAACAAGGTCACTTTGAAGTTGCAGCAGTGCACAGTCACAGATTTGTTGGAAGATTTTTAGAAAGGGATTCAATTACATATGGTCAGTCAGGCATGCGTGTGCCCAAGCATACAAAGATACACACACACAATGTCACATAAACCTCAGTGAATGCACCATAATGTACACAAAAGAGGTCAAAGAAACAGTTCCACTCCTGTAATAAATGGTAAACAAATATCATACTTAATCTAATGTTTTGCTGCCTGATGCTGTCGAGTCCAGGGCTGCAGTCGAAACTTGCCCTCTGCCTTTAATCCCTTCTCAATTTTTCCATTTTTCCTTGCGTACTCTATCTTCTCTCTCTCGTTTGCTCTCTCAACCACTTTCTCATTTTCTCCGTCTTCCCTTCAACCCGTCTTTCTTTTCTTCCTTTGTTCATGCTGCTTGAGTTTCACAGATGGGGTGACTTGAGGCTATGACGGTTATGCAAAACACAGTTCAAATGAATGCAACGCTCCCACAATAAAAATGGCATAAAAGGCATGCACACAAAAAATGCATCTAACCCCTTTATGGCATGAAGATGTTGGGGTGGAGTTATTGCATTATTATAAAAGCAGGAAGATGCTTTTGTTCTATGCAGTGCTGGGGCACATTAAAGACGAGTGGTCCTAAACAGACTGAACTGTTGCTGGATGGTGGAATGATTGTGATTATTTTTTCTACAGTGTCCATCACATGTCATTAATATTTAGTTTTTGTTGCTTCTCTTTTTATGAAAATCATCATCACATTATTTCAGTGTGCATGATCTTGTAATATGATATACAGCTTTACAAGTACAATAATGAAGCAGTTCTATGGACTTGGAAACAAGGAGAAAAAAAAACAGCTTAATGAGATTCACTGGCCTTAGGGTGTACCGATGCTCGGTCTTCCTGTGGAGCACAGCTTGCACAGACTTCTTCCAATAGATCCCATGTTGCACAAGCAAAATTCACTGCAGACTTAGTGCAGAATTAATATATTATAGACTTGTGCATTACGAGTAATCATTTAATTTGCTAAATTTATGTCAGCACTTTCCTGACATGATCATGGCATGAATCATTTCTGACAGCAGCTTGGGCTAAAAGGGTCTGATTTGAATACTGCTTACTCAGTATTCACCAACTCCGCATTGTCAAGATTTCATGTCGCGATATGGGCTCAGTCTGGACGACTGTACATCACTTAACGTTATCCTCTGAGGTGCAGGGTCAATCAATACAGCTGGACCTGTCCTTAGGAAAATGCAGAAATGTTGAGAATCAATACTTCCGTGTCATCACCTCTCATTTCAATCAGGGTGGCTGAGGCATGACATCGTGGGCAAAGCTCTCCTGGGAACCAGGGGAACAAAGGGATGAATCTCAATGGATTCCTATGACTTGTTTCATTTTGTCGTTATCATTTCTTTTTATCTTTCTCTACTTTTTCATTTTAAATGTGTTGTTTAATCCTGTTACTGCCTTGTGTGTCTCTGCGGTTTCTTTGAATTGTGCTTAAAAATGTGATCTATACATAAAACCTTTCCTTGAGTATCACACATTCCTGAACATGATTTTGTGCCTCAGCTCAAAGCACCTCCTGTTTGTTTTATTGTAATATTGTTGTTTTTCACTTGACCCCGAACCCATCACCCATCTGGGCCTTCATCTAAACCTGCTGCAGCCTTTAGCCAGAACCAATCCTTCTGTCTGAGACTGAATCTGAATTCTGCATGACCTGCGTTTGAACCCTGTTGCTCCACTTTCACAGAATCGCAGAATTACCTAGTTCTATTTCTTAAGCTGTTTGTGTCGCTCCTTTCTAGTGTGAGTCTAGAAGGTTTCTCGTTCTGGATTACGACCTCGCTTAATAGCTATTTCCCCAACCAATTCAGCAGAAACAGCACTCTTACTTTCAGTCTTTGTGTTGTCAGAGCCAAAATGAATATATAAGAAAATGGTGAGACTGTATTTCTTGAGCATACCTCCTGCTTTTCTCTTTTACTGTATTTTTTTAGATCACTGGAGTTGTGTGAGACCTGGAAGGTAAGGCCCAGCAACCCAAGCATTTCTCCACCGAGCAGACACACAATGAGCTGTTTGAGCTCCACATTTGTGCTTTCAGGTTCACTCAGCGTTTAAACGTGTTTTGCTTTGAGCTGACCAACCATTGTCAAGGGTCAATACCTTTTCTTAGTCTTAGTCATGGTTTCAACCTCAACTCATAGAACGCCTCAGTGGGCACATCTGCGAACAACAGCAGAGCGAGGCTTGACACAAGCATCTGCTGTGGGCGTATTGTCTATGTGTGAGACTTTTGAATTAGCTTACAAAGTTTCTTTTTTTCATTCGCTGTAAAATTTGGTTTAGAACAGAACAGAAGGCAATTGTCAGTGGCCCTTCTCACGTTCAAGGTCAACACAACGAGCAGCAGGAAAAAGTAACAAACTGCATGACACCGACATGCATAGGCTTAAAAAAATCGCAGTACTTCTTCACAGCTGTACTTCACGCGTTGCTTTCAATGCAAACAACTAATTGCAACAATCAAACTTAGGCAAAATAGATCCTGACACTGATTTTAAGTAAATGCAAATTGAAGGCAGAGGTTAAGGACTTTCTACAAAACAAGCTGAAGTAAAATTGCGGTCTCTCTGCTTGAAAACACTTGCTGTTGCAAACATGGACCTTAATTAGTCTGATTGAATTTGTTCTGGATAACATCATATTGCTTTGTTAACCTGCATGCTGCTGTTTCTCTCAGATGCTCATCACAGTGCATCATTCCTCCCATCCTGTCGTTATATTACTCCCTCGGCTGGGTCCTCACATGACAAGGTGCCAAGCGTTTGTAAAAAGTTTGTGGATGCAAACATAAGCATACCTGTCAAAGTGTTCTATTTAAAAGAAATCCCACAGCTAAGAGGTTGTTTGTTATCTGGGGGGCCTGCTGCTCGTGCTGTTAAAAAAAGTCAAACAATGGTGTAGGAAGCAGTAGAAGGTTTCCTTTTGCTAATGCTGTTATGGTGAGAAACCTGACCATAGAGGAGCAAGGCGGACCACAGCTCATCGAAAACCATCTGTATTAGGACCAAATCAAATCAAAAGTCCATGTTTTTAGCAAATCATGTTTCACGTGATTAAACACACCCCGTCTGCAATGCTGACCACAACTGCCAGAAAGAAAGGACCAAACATCAGTTGATGCCATTTCATTTTCTCTAGTATTGAACTGCAAACACCATTATTTCTGAAAACTGGCCGTGAAACGAGCAGAGAACATTCATAACCCTAGATCTATAATATGTTGTTAGGGCTCAAATAATGCTATCATGAGTCTCCAGGTGTCCTATAAAGGTAATTGTTACTTGGTCTTTCACATACAAGACAGTGGTTCTTCTTGAGGTCCTGGAGTATTGACTTTTCTTTTTTTTCCATTTCTGACATTGTGTGCCAGTGTTTGTAAAATTTCCTTCTTCCCAGCTTTGTTGACACTTCCTCTCAATTTTGAAGATCCTGTGGCTTCTGTGATATTTTCCAAATCGATCTGTTTGATCAGAGGCAGTCTGAAGGAGGAGGACAATCTGTCACATGCTGCGTGGACTGAGCTGCATATGTCACCGAGCTGATACGGCAAAGCCATTTAGAGGTATCGCCAAATTAAGCGAGGGCGATTTCCGTTGTTGATGACAGGCTTGATTTTTGCATTGGATATGATTTATTCCACTTTGAATAAAATGAGTTAACCTTTCTGTTACTTAATATAATGGCACTGTTGCTCATAATTCAGATTTGTGTTCTCCGTGTTTGACAGTGCAAGAAAACGGTCCAAAAGCAATTTAATCTTTGGTCACTTAGTGTTCCACTAAATGGGGAAATCATTCATCAAGATTGTGCTATATTTCAACTTGGTTCATTATTTCATTTAATGAACAAATATTTGGCTCAAGACCTAGCAGATGACATTTCCGAAGAAAAAATTTGAAGTTGAATAATTAGTCTTAAGCATCTGTCGGGTAAACAGGAAACAAACCCCAAATCCTTTTAACTGTGGATGTGAGTACATCAAATACAGCATTCAGGCTGCAGCAGCTTGTTCTTTACATGCGCTCTTGTGTCATTCCTTCGAGGAATTGTTTGAATAGTGCAATAATTTAGCATAATAATTCACATACAGGACGTATAAATGGTGAGCTAAATACAAACTTGCTGTGAGTGACAAAGCCAAGACAAAACCTGACATGTCTTTGCCTGCAGGCGGCTTAGCTCTGCTTTCTTTTCTGCTTTGGGCATGACAATAAACAAACATGATCCAATAACAGCCTAATAGGATGGATGGTGGTGATGAAATTTTTGCTGTCATCACACTCATTATTGGATAAAGACTAAAAAAGTAAGAGAACGAGAAAGGGCTGGAGAAGTGAAAAGCCACAGACAGCAGGGAAAGTGACACCAACGGGGACAGATGATGAATTTGGAAGAAGAATAAAAAGAGTGCTTATTCAGTTGAGAAAGATTTATGACCTAATGCGGATGTGGTTGCGAACTCTTTAGTGCTTTGCCTCTCTTACAATTTTCCCATCGCGGTGCTCAGTAACTTTGCAATCCTGCAATCAACATCCTGTCTCCATGTAAATGTGCATAAATGGCTCCCTACACAATGAAATTTATGGTCCAGACGCCACACCCTGAGATTTAGGATCAAAATCACACTCAAAGTTTCGATTTACACATCAGCCTGGTTTCCCGGCAATAAATCCTGGATATTTATGCGTCTAACTTACTAGACGTAAAAATAATTACAGGAAGTGACTCTGTGATGTCTTTCCTCAAATAAAGGTGCCTGTTATATGAACATGCATTAATGAGATATATCATGTAAGATGGATGATTTGAGATGATTTCCAAGGTTAGTAGAATCTATGTTAATGTGTTTGTGTGTGTTTTAACTTCACTTGTGTTGCGATTGTGCCTGTGATGTCTACAACTATAATTATTTGAGCTGTCACTGTTGACCATTACTATTAGTGCTTATGCTATAAATGTCTGTTGCTACGTCTGGTGCACCTTAATTTATAATTAGGGTAGCACAGTGAGAAAAAGGAGCCCTCTGTGAATACACGTACGGTAATAACCAAGTCCTGCCCCTAATCAAACTATTCACATATATCAGGGACCTGAGTTACAAATTACTCCATGGATATAAAGCAGTATAAGAGGAAGAAGACCTGCAATTAAACCTGCTTTTAGAATGTGGTTTGAAGTTAGTAGTGTTTGCATAACGATATAGATTGATCAGTCTCACTGCACACACATTTGAAGGCTGAATAACTGAAAGGCAAGACACAACGTACAAGCGATGTTAAATGATGTGTTCATTCATTACCACATTTTTAGTGCGCCGTGGGTCACATGACGGGATATTTGTTGGCTCAGTTTGCCTTTTTTTGTTTCACAAAACAGCTGCTGTACAGTCCACAGCTCATAGCGTTTGGTTTGTTGGTTCAATTTGACTTTCAGAGTTTGTTTTTCTTTCCAGTGGGAGACCCCTGAGACTTGCTCTATACTCTCTGCTGCTGTTAGTATTGTAAATTCCCTCAGGCTATGTGACTTTGTGAAGCTGAACCTAGACAGTGCACTGTACAGGAGAACCTCATTGTGAAAGTAAGAGCTTACATAAATATTTAAAGGGCTGACTCGCTGACATCACTTATAGGGGTTTGGCCATGCAGATAGTTTTGGTTTTATCATTCGTTTTGAGATATTAATTTATGAAACTACTGCCAGACATTAGACAAAAAAGTAAATTTACATTGATAAAAGCTCAGTAGCATTGCAGCAATTAAACAATTAATCTCCAGACAAAATGGCAAAATCCACATATTTAATTTCTATTCACCTGTTTAAAGGGTGATTACAAAATGAAGTAAAGGACACTTTGAAAGTACGTTTACCTCTTTACTACTTTTTGGGTGGTGGTACTCATTTCACAGAGGAATTTGCCCAAAAGTTGGGCTCAACAACTGATAATGGCAGCAATTCAGAGCAAACCTGTGAATTCCCGCCAACACCTTTGATTATTTTTCAAAAACTTGTGCTCATTGATGGCTGTTTCCTTACATGAAATCCATTTGAGCCTTGAAGGTGACAGTTGAATTGCTGCA
The DNA here is from genome assembly GCA_032359275.1 of Microctenopoma steveboyesi. Classification (NCBI taxonomy): domain Eukaryota; kingdom Metazoa; phylum Chordata; class Actinopteri; order Anabantiformes; family Anabantidae; genus Microctenopoma; species Microctenopoma steveboyesi. The sequence goes on along the minus strand of JAUMHF010000019.1, from coordinate 18,985,775 downwards.
TCATCGTCCTGTTCCAGAGACAGACAAATTGGCTACATTCATTTATTTAAAAAAACAGAAAATGTGTAACCTAACAGGTTCCCTGTATACAAGTAATTGTCTGTTCTCATAAATCAGTGGAGTTTGGATTCACTGAATCAATCACTGACTGCACAACGACATAATGTGATGTCTACACAGGAAGCTTTTCAGACATCTGTCTCAAACACGTGACACCCACCTCTCTATTTTAATCAATGAGGCTACAGTTACGGCACAAACAGAAGACTGCTACCCAGAGCATAATTATTCCGCTTTTTCACTGACGGATTTTATTTAATTTTGGAACATCTTGAAGGAACTTTGGCAAAATAAAAAAAGTTTTGTTTACAACTTTTACTCTTCTTGAGCCAGTTATAGTATAAAACATGAGTTTAGAGACAGTGGTGTGGATGCAGGAGGCGGGGGTGCTACACTGGCTACAACAGTGGCTTTATGGGTTTTAAAATGAACCCAGTACATCAGACTGAGGACTAGTTGGAGGCAGAGTGCAAATGAAATGGAAGCAAAGAAAACAATCTCATAGATAAAACTAGCCCTGAACAATATACTATAAAAATAATGAATACTCAGGGGAGTACTCTTTGTATGCATAAATGTGTATGTGCATGTTCCTCGGCGTGCATGTACATCCCTTTATATTTGCCCAGATTTGTTCCAAAACCACCCATTGTAACTCGGCACCTGTTCATCTTCAGATTTAAACAGCAACAGAGAGCAGTGACTGAAGACAAAGAGACTCTCTCTTCTCCCCTGCCAGGTATATCTTCTCTCTCCTCCTCTGGCACACTTTGCAGGCATCCACCTCCCATCATGTTTCTCTGGCACTCCTAGCAAGATTTATGCAGAAAGTCCTGCCAGGCCCAGCTTCTCATTGGCTGGAGTTCGGAAGTGCCAGCAAAGAAACTGTGTTAACCTAACCAGCTCCAAATGTCCACACAAGTTAATGTATGAATTAGAGGAATGAAAGAATGAATTACCACCAGCAGTGAGCGAATCGCTGCCATTTTCACACTCCTGTGTGCAAAAGCCGGACAGACAAAAGCCTGCATACATATACCTGCACTGGAAAGCATGAGAACAGTGAATGTCTGGGTGTTCTTTTTTTTTTTTGCTTGATGTGTCTGAAACCTGTTGACATGTGTTGCAGGGATCCAGGTTTCAATCCTTTTCAGTTGGCATTTGGAGTGAGCCTTTTGTGGAGCCTAATGCCAGGCTTAGCTGCTTTATTGGCTGGCCTTTGAAGCTTCCAGCAACCCAACTCATTTACTGGCACTCTGTGCTGGAGCTTTCATAACATAATGTGAATAAATCAGATGAACTATTCAGATTAGACTTCATGTGTGCTAAAAAAAAGGTGACTGATTAATAAATACATTATCACAGTGAATGTAAAAAGTGGTGAATTGCAAGTCACTTGGAAAGAGAGTGGAGTGAGGAGAAAAATGCATGTTTGATGTCAAGAAAGAGTGTCACATAAATAACTCCCAAGGACAAACAAAAATACATTTTTAATCCTCACCTAAATAAATAAGTGAATGTAAAATTAAAAAATGCTTGAATAAAAAAACATAGCGAACAAAAGGAAACGAGAAGCTGTGCCTGCATTTCCAGTTTCTCAACAGCTCAACAGGCAGGCACTTAAATAGACTGCACATATTTAATTCATTTCTTTATTTCTTTATTTATTCATTTTGACAGAACAACGATTACGTTATGCCATGAACAGGTTTCTTTACATATTAATTACACCTACCAGCTGGTGCCACATAGGATATCTCCAGATATGTAGCCCAAGTGGACTCATTAGTTTTTACCCACAGATTTCAGCTGCTGCAGCACAGACTCGCGAACTCATGAAAGTGCAATATGGAAACCCATTTAAGTGGACGTCTCTATTAGTGCTATTGCTTCTGCTACAATAACACTGATTTTACTAGATAGAGGGAGAGCTTTTATACTTTCAATAAATACCTTTACAGTGGAAAAGGCATCCAATCAGATCTGAAACTCTGGTCGTAATGAAACCCGAACTGAAAGCGGAAATACTGGGAGTGATAGAGATTAGCCAGCGTCAGAGGCAGATAGCTGTCAGAGCGTGAACTTTACAGACACAGTACCCATTACTTGAACCTTTACTTAAAAATTCAGCTATATTTGTTAACAGCATCATTGTATTTTTCATTACATTACACTGCAGATGCAGACGTGAGTAGAAGCTTGAACTACTTTCTCTAAGCACTGTTAATTAATAAAACAGTTCTCTTCTTGAGGGGAACTTTTTTTTAGCTGCGGCTGCTGCTAAATGGGCTTCGGTGGTGAAACAATGAAGAACTGGTAACTAATACAAGATATCATTAGAGGAAAACATTTAGCCATGGTGAAGCTGGTAGAAAGAAAGAAGACCAGGAAACAAATGTGACCAACGCTGTAAAAAGAAAGAAAAATAATATATTTAATATCTCAGTGTTTGTCAGGAGAAGTTCAGGTTGCAAGGATGGCACAACAAAAGATTGTTTTTGTTATGTAATTGTCATGTTTGTCACATGGCTGATTAAAGCTTCAGGAAATGTACATGACATTCATCACAAGTCTGATGTTTGTCAGTTTTAAGGTAAATATTGTGCAATATTAAAAACCCTAACCATGTTTAATTAGTGCCTAAAACGTTGCTGTACGGATGTGTCAGTCTTCAGTCACACCACTTTGGACCACACTTCAAAAACATTTGAATGTTCTCACATTCATGGTGCCTTTGGTGATCAGCTGACTTTGTATTTAGTGTCATACAGTAGTTTGATGTGTTTATAACTGGGGTCAAATGAAATTCCTGATTAGGCAAATGTTAACATGGTTAATGAGCATTTTAGCATGTTAGCATTTGACTTTTATTAACTGTAACCTATCTTTTCTTCCATTTTTAGATTCTGATCACGCAGACGCACAAACACACACACATAGAATAAAAATAAAATGTATAATAATAAATAGAACACTTCTCACTGCTGCTTCTAATTACCATTATATAAATTCCATTATAATTGTTATAGAAGATTATCATCATTTAGTGCATCGCAAGACTGCTCCTTTAGATAAGTACAGCTTTCCAGAGAACATTAGTGAGTAGTGATTACAGCATATACACGGATGGATGAGGAAAGGTTAAAGGGGTTTCAGGTGAAATGTGTAGTGCTTGTTTAGTTTTACATGCAGTGTAGAACGACACTGAAATACCTGAAATGTACACACATACACCTTCTCACACATGCTGGAATAAAAGATTTTTGATTCATGCCAGGGAATTCATTCCCTGTGTCTGACCCATGTTAAAAGCAGTGGGCAGCTATTCTCCAGCACCAAGGGACCAAGTCGCACCCCGAGGCCAGCACTTCGGTCAAGGCCAATTGTAGCTACCAAACATGTCTTACTCGTGTGGGAGGAAATTAGAGTTTCACACAGAAAGGTTCAGGCCTGAGATTTAGGACCCTATTGTGGTGAGGCAACAGTGCTAACCAGTGAGCCACCACGCTGGCAAAAATGCATGAATACAAAAACAGTGTGCATCCAAAATCAGAACATTTCCCAGGAGGACTTTAAAAATGACTGACAAGTAAGCAAGTGCACGGTCTCACCCCAATGTCAGTTTTATGTTCCAAAGGAAAGTGTCGAAATGTCATGTGCATGAGGCATGAGGCATATGTTGTGTACAGCTGGTGGTACTCCAGGGGGTTTGTCTCTGCCTTATGCACAACATGGTATCTGCCCAATACAAATGAGGCATCTGCAGAGAGAGCAGATTCACCTCGGTGCACAAGACCCCAGCAGGCTAACAATTCACAGATATCATGGCTGTCTCGTGCATTTCCCTTTTAGCATCAGTAGATGTCAGTTGTGTTAGGGATTACAGATAGGTCGAGCGTTAGGTTGGCTTGCGAGCATTTATGAATATATATTGGAGAGGGATTATTGCAATTATAAAGCCCTATTTATGTGGACAAGTGCGTCAGAGGAGATTTACAGATTAACAAATGTTTGCTCTGTCAATGTAAATATATGCAGGAAAAATATGGATTCATTTAATGATTTCTTTATGTTTGGGGATCTTCACGACTTGTCTTACCGCCCACCACATCCTGCACTCAGCATGACATTTTCCCTTGCTGCATCCATATTTAATGTCAGAAGACGTATTTCCTAATCTAAGCTAATATAAACATTAAGAAACCATTTTTGGCAGCATCATCCTTTAATTGAACACCATTTTAACCTCTGAGAGAAGGTGCTGAATCAGGAGGGAGGGACTTGGCAATCCGGCAGAAGAGAAATTCCCTGTGAGGACGAGAGGAATTGTTTCTTCTCTTGCTTAGCAATTCACCAACACAGTTCAAACACCCTCAACCACACACCAAACCTTAATATGTGCATAATCACACACTTGCTCACAATCACAGCGTTTGTCCGTTTGTTAATGTGACTGGAACTCCTGCGTCGTCACTGCCAGCAAAGTTGAATTAGCTTAATGCTGTGACGCTAAAGATCCAGACTTCATTCCAGCTCAATAACAATGTTGTTTAATCCCACGTGTGAGGGGCTTCAGATGACAATTTTCACTTTGCTTCCATTTTATTTTGCTTTATAGAGCTGTTCTAAACAGACTCTGAAGCATCTGAGTGCGTTACTTGGCACCAGACATATACGCCGAATACAGAAAGAAAGACATCAATAGATTATATGCAGTTTAAAGGGAATAAGGCAAGAAAGAAAATAAGGTTTACATGTTAATTGAGGGCACTGTGAAGCTTAGTTCTGATTCCTATGTCTTCACAGGTGTTACAAATTATTCTTCTTATACTCCTCCCACCTTATGTCATGGGTAGGCACCGTCAAAAAAATAGAATCAGAGCATAAAGTAATTAGCACATTAATCAGAAACTTATGACTTAGGAGCACTTCTTATCTCCTGAAAAGCTGCTTGCGTTGCTTTCTATTGCTTTTTCTCTGAATCACCAGAAAGGCTTGGCTGCCATGTTTAAAGTCACATGTACATTATCCTGTGCTTTGTATTGTGAATCCCACACTGACACTGAACATAGATACAGGCTTAGCACCATCAAACAGCTTATCAATAAACATCAGACAAATACATATAATTCCATTATAGCGGTGCTTCGATGCTGCAATAACAAAAGATTCATCTGCAAAATTTACATGCAGTGCCTGGGAGGATGGTATTTTAAGTGGAATCTGAAGAGGATCTAGAGAAAACTGGTGAAATCATTTGGACTGAATGGGAATGTGTATTTCTCCTGTCAGTGTTGAGCCCAAACTAATGCCTCCACACAATGTGACAATAAACATGACTTAAAGTGTGCAGAGACTCATTGCCTATGGCAGTTTGCACTGACAGCCAACTAAACTTAGTACCAACTGCTCCCTCAGTAACATTTTGTGTAAAATAATTTTCTGGAAGGCTGAGCTGCATACTAACTTTGGGATTAGATGTGCAGTCCAGTCTGGAAGTAAACTAATTTAATCCTCTCTCAATTTCACTGTTGCATGGACTGTCAGAGTTAGCCCTATATAGCATGTCTGTGTTACACACGAGTTGCCACATTATTTGCTAAATTTAGGTAAAGGGGTTTTAAGGAGTAACTCATTGGAAACCCGACCCATCACAGGAGGAAACTGGCTGATAAATGTGATAACTGGTAAAGAGCTGGATTTGACAGAAACTGGCTGTGTTCCCTTTTGGATCAATAATGCACACCCTAAATTGAAACCCATTCAGCCTGAACTGGAGAATGAGTTTGCAATCTAACGCCAGTTGCATTGAAGTGACTGAAAAGCTATATGAAAGTGAAATTGAACATGATTTCTCTCTTGAAGCTCAGCTAATCCATCTCTTTGTATGCACGGAGGGGGCTTCGTAATGATCACAAAGAGCTAACCACAGATAACCAAATAGACACTTCATGTAGCTGAATTGGGTCCGATAACTGCCTATTTCCTGATTAGCATTTTAACGCTGCTGTAATAACGTCTTTGATCAGCTTCAAAGAGATACTTTAAAATCACTTTATACATGTATGTGGTTAATCATACTTGTCGATGTCCTAACTAAGTCAGAATAAGACATCTGCATTTGTTACACTTGTAGCATTGATCTGTGCAGGAATTCAAAGCTTTAGGGAAACAAGCAAATGTCACATAAATAAATTGTTTGATTGTCAGGAAGTTTTTCTTGTACTTGCATTGATTAAAGATGTTGAAATCAACAAAGGCACCATTTTACAATACAGTATTGAGTTCCCTTCATTCCTCGTATTAGTATACATTCACTGTGGTTACGCACAACTCCCTTTCTCCTGAGAACTTTATATAAACTCAACCACAGTGAGAACTACAGTGTACGTGCACAGGAAGTTACAGAATGGTCTGAAAAAATGCTGGAAATACATAGTATGAAAAATGTTGTTTGAATAGTCTCAGGATTTTGCTAAATATATAATTATATGAACTGACAAACAAAAAAAGATCAATCACGAGGAAAGTGTATGTAAAAGCAGGAGCTATGAATGAGGAGAAAACAAACCAAAGCGGAAGGTAAAAAAGTAAATGCATATGTTATAACAAGCTCTTGCAGGTAACACACAGTTGGCCGTAGGACGTTTCAACTCCACTACAGTTGCCTCAGACCCAGTCAATGCATTTGCAGTGAAGCCTGTCATGAGCTCTCTCTGTTGGCCCGTGTGTCTCACTGAGGGGGCTTTGTTGCATGTGCTATGAGGTAGCTTCAGAGCTCTGAGCTCCAGGCTTGCTACATTCTCTTCCTTTTCTGAAGGCCTGACAGTCCTATTACAACTGAATGAGGAGGAATTTGCCTTACCTTGGCAAAAGATCTCTCATAGCCCTTGACAGGTATGGCAGCTCATCATGGCAGCTTGCTGATGAAAACTCTGCAACCCCCTCCTCCTGTCTCTGCCGCTGCTGCCATCACTACTTCTCTGCTCCTCCTCTTCAGTCCTTTATTTGGAGCTCCTGAAATGGCACAATCTTCTCATTTTTTTCTTCTTTTGACTATAAGGACAACAAAATGGAAATATAAAATACAAGTAGCTCTTGCTGAGAGAGGAATGAGGGAGGAGAGGATCCACCATGGGAGAGCACAGAGAGCGCTGAGTGACAAGAAGGAGTTGAAAAGCACACAAGGCAATTTAGAAATTTATATTCAATCTTCTCTACCCAGTGGAAACGCAAACTACACTCCTGGCATTCCATTTTTTTTCTGGCTGACACACCATGTAACATTGATCAATACAAACTTGTCACCTCCAGCTGACAGGACAGGAGCGATGGAACGACAGTGCACTGGATGCACAACAATCAGTGAGCCATGCAGAGACAGCCATTGTTTACTGTTCTTATTTGCAGGTGTTGCACTACATTACTTTTCACATGCTTTGAAAAGGTCCATTCATCTCTATGTCACTACATTTAAAACACAGTGGTGTACGAGGGTCAGCATCAGGATAACCTAATGCTGGCCTAGCTCGACTGCTGGACACAGCTAATGCTAACGCTAACCCTGTGTACTCTATAATGTCTCGAGTGTTAATAATATTAGCAGCAGTATAAAAAAAACACCCTTGTGACATGATCGTGTTGACAACTGAACCTCTAAATAAAACCACTTTGTTTGCCAGTAATGACATCATTGTGCTGCTGAATCTGATCACACGATCATGTTCACAGCTTCCAACCTCAGAAGCAAGAGTGCAGACGTTCGGTGAATCACCGGGAAGTTAAACACAAGAAAGCGCTTGCCAACTATGAATAGGTTGTGGCCATCTGGCAGTGACAAGCAAGTGCCCCCTTCCCCTCCTGTGCCTGTCGAATGGGACCAGTGAAGACAGAAATCAGTCGGATGAAACTGATGTGGACATCAGGTGGAGGATCCACTTACAGCTCGTCTCGCCTGAGCTCTCTTTGACTGGTGGTGCACTCTGATACGCTGCCATGCCTCTGCAAGACAGTTCTATTTCTTCAGCCTCCTAAAGGTGTTCAGTAGTGACTAAACACTCCCAAATGACCTTATCAATTGTTTTATTATTTCAGCTGTGAAGGAGGTGGTGGTAGACCAAGTGGTAAGAACACAGTTTCAGCCCAGATGGAATTCCATCCATATTTGGTACCCAGTGATTATGCAAAATCTATAGACACGTTCTGTCTCAAAAGAAAGAGACTAGGAATGGTTTGATTCTGTTTCTCAGGTTCCCTTCATTCCAAGGTCATTCATTAAATCCATACTGCTTTTTAAAGCTGGTGAGAAGCATTTATTCTGAATGAAGGGTCCCATTGATCACATTGAACTGATGACTAAAGTGCGTGAACATGGAAAGGATTAATCAGACAGGGATCTACTAGTGCTAGCACACTTAGTGGCCTGTGGCCTGGGCTACATAACATCAGAGTGCTTCTTGGAGTGGTAGATGAGCTTAGGACAGCATTAGGAAAACATTTCTTTTACGATCTGGTCTATCACTTATGTTTCAAACTTAAAGATCAAAGTTCCTGAGCTTGAAAAACCCTTACACGCTCTTTTTATACTCTTACATTCATTTTTGACCAGTGGGGTCACATTTATATCAAGTTTATTTGTAAAGACCAATATCACGAATATAACCACTGCAGGCATCATCTTCACAGATTCATGACCTTTTGAAGGCGAAAAAGAGAAATGTATAAAAAGAAAAAAGTCTAAAAAGTAATCTAAAACTTTCCAAATGGTAAGATAAGAAATAAATACCACACAGGGATAACTGTAGTTACAGAACAGCTGAAAATAAAAATATCACTATGGAAGAAGTTGATACATCCCAGACATTTTAACTGGAAAGCAAATACCGGTACATACTTTATTCACAATATATGATATTCACATGAAACAGATATTGCCATCTATGTGTGCACATTTATATTCATATTCATATTCCAAAACTGAAACTATGAAATTCAAGTGAAACTATGAAATTCCCAATGAAATGACAAACAATAATTTACCTGAAGTAAATTTAAGATGAAAACAAAGCAACCATAGATGCCAAAAACCTAATTAAACTTAACTAACCAAAGAAAAACAAAAACAAACTATATCATCATTTTGTAATATATATTGGAAAAGGGCCAGATGTATGTCGCAAACTTTGAAAGAGTCCAGGCTGCAGACAAGTATCACAGTGAACTTTAAAATGCTTCTGGGTTTTATCATTTTTACCAATATCTTTCACCAATTCATTTTGAACTTGTTGCCTAACCCCAATCATCTCTGTCTTAAACCCAATCTTCTGCCATAATGAACAATTTCTAGCTGATTTCAACTACTTCTTCTGTCTACCACATTTGTTAGGAACCAAGTCTTCCTGCTTTTTGGGCACATTAGTCTACAAGCTCCACGTGGTTGGTTAGTATGAACATACATTTTCTATCTATTCAGCTATATGTTACTTAACCCCAAAACTCAGGGCAATGTGTGCATCAATTAGTTGATGGCACCGAAAATGCAAAGTCCAACTCAGAGTCCGAGTCTGTTATTAAAATATGCAGTTAACCACACGGCTGTCGTAGACAACGTCATATTGTTGCACATGTGGTCTGAAATAAATTATTTTAGTAAAATTTTATAGTAGATTGCGTTCTTTTATGTGTATTAATCTAAGTCAAGAGAGAAATCATGTTCAATCTGCCAGGCAGAATTTATTTGCATTTGCTAATGAAGCCAAGTCATAAATTTATATTCATGATGAGCTATGTTTCCACCCCACACTGGTCTTCAACAATTTAGAGCTGTGATTAAAATTAATAAAACTAAAACGGAAGCTAAAATAAACATTAAATAGTCAGCTAAATAAAAAACAAACTGAAACTTATGAAACAACTGATGGAACTTACTGAAACTAAATGGAAATTCATAAATGTTGTCAAATTAACATGTAAAACTATAATAACCTTGGTGCTAAACAGTCATTTATGAATCAGCAAACAGACCGAAAAATACACAGTTTATTAGATAAAAGAAATCAAGCAGGCTGTAGTAAAGCAGTGGTAACAATGAGCCAGGTCTCACAATCAGACCAAAATATTACAGATTACAGTTTATACAGTCTATAAACCCTGCAGATTTCACTGTAGCATCCTTTAAACACCATGTAATTTATACTAAGGTCAAATATCTATGTAAGGTCATAATTTAGTTTTATGTGCACCTTAGGTTTAACTGCAGTCATTATATTATCTAAAAAGAAATTAAAAGTTAAATATCTCTTTCAGCAACTGAGAGGTGGTTTTACTTTATGTCCCCAAGTGGTTTTATCTTCCCGGGGTTATGCACCCTTTATCAGAGGACAACTGTCATTGCTGGCAATTTAACCTGCAGCCATTTTACCAGCGACTGACATGCGAAAGCTGTTAGCTGCCAGGCGAAAATGACAGCTGCGGCCCCGTCTCTGTGACAGTCAGCATTTAAGATAAATTAGCGAGACATCCATGTTCGTTCTTTTCATCTGTAGTAAATGATGCTTACTACAAATAGTGAGAGGTGAGGGGATAGCCCAACAATGCTAAAACGTTTGCATCAAATATTGATGAACTGCAGCCTGGAAAGATTCAGTTTGTATATTATTAATGATGACATTGGTAGAGTCAAACTGAATAAAGGACAAGTCTGTGGACTCAGTTCGGATGCCTTAAGTCAGTGGTTCCCAACCTTTTTTTCAAGGGACCCATATTTAACATCTTTTCATATTTTACATCTGTCCACGGCCG
>JAUMHF010000019.1:18957138-18974815 GCA_032359275.1 Microctenopoma steveboyesi | reverse complement strand
TACCTCTTTGCGGAGATTTCCAGGCGACCCACCGGGAGCCTTTGGCGACCCCTTGTGGGGGTCGGGACCCCCAGGTTGGGAATCACTGCCTTAAGTGAAATTCCATGGTGTAGTATCCTGGTAACTACAACAGTAAGCTGCTGTAGTATTTCTCCACTGCAGCAGCTGAATTAGATGCTGTTCACTATTATAAAAGGAAAGCATTTCATCACATACAGTATGATCATAAACAAACATTTATTTGATCATTGATTAGTACAGCTTTTGAATCATAGTGTATGATTAAGTATTGATCTGGAGATGAGGGAGCTACATAAATCTAGGAAGACATTTTTGTCTATCCCATCATCCATAAATGTCAATTCCCCTAACTATGTAGTCCTGTTATTGTTTCAGTAAATCAGCCTGAACTATTTATTGAAGAACGCTGGGCTTCTTGCATAGGTGGTGATAATTAGAACTGGATCTACCAACCTAATGTTTCATATTTTATCAAACTAATTAAAGTTAAATTTTTTAGTTTTACTGGCAGAATTTAGAAGCATGAGCTGTTCTGACTTCAATCTAACTTGAATTCTTTCTTTGAAATGGAAGTGATAACTTACATTAACTCAATTTACAAATGTATAAAAAGATTCAGATCTCCACCCTAATCTAAAATTGTATTTAATTTTATTTAGTTACTGGGAGCATGATGTCTTTGCATAGATTCGGATACAAAGTAGAGCAAAAACATGTTAAAGGAATTATTTAACAAAGAAGTACGTTTTATGTGGTAATGTTTTAAAGTCAGACAAAACCAAATCATTACAATTTAATAAACAACATGCAGGTCATCATAAAGCACTTGAAATAAATGAATAGTTTTTTTTTATTGTCAAACTTTTAAGGCAATCTCATTCACCTTTGTAAGCTGGATATGAGGATAGTATACAAAATATTTGATACATCCTTCCAACACTTGAGATTGAAAAGGTAGTAGTCACTATGTGATTTCTTGCACATTAAAACTATGGTCTAATGTAATTAATTTCACCTCTCAATTACTGCTATATTGAGTTATGTCCATTTTAAGCTGATTCAATTATCCACCTAATCTACCAAGATGAGGAAGAAATCAATTGCATTGCATTACTGAGAAGCAAGCGGAGGAGATATTTGTAATTCCTCTCAGATCTGAGAAGACAAAACCAATTTAGTTTTATCTCTATTTCAAAAATTCACAAAAGCTTAAGTTAGCCAATTTCTCCAACTTGTAGGGATTTGTGAAGCGGTACAATGTCCAATTCAATTTGTAAATTCACTAAGCACCTCACTACACACATGGCCATATTTGTCTAGGAATGTGTATGTGCCAGTACGTCTGAGCCCACGGGCACAGTATCTCTGTTTTTGTCCAGAGGCAAACTAAGCTGTCAGATGCATAAAATTATGAAAATTGACACTGGCAGGTGTAAACTCATTCAGAAATTCACATTTAGATTCTAAACCACCTTCTTTATAATCCCAACTAAGTAATGTGCTCACTGATTAAAAAGAATATAACAAAGCAGGAAACTTTACAGGCAGTTATATATACACAATTGTCATCTCAAACCCTACTGATCACTCTTTGGTGATTAATTTTGATACTTGATACTTGATACTTTAACAACACATCCAGTGGACACACCATAATGTAAGCAATCCATGTGATTGCCTATAATGCACAGTATGTCCAGTGACGCAGTATCGTGTGTCTACATCATGGTTTAATTTTCCCAGGATTCCCAAGTATTTACCAATATTTACTAGTTAAGCACTAGTTAGAAGACTAGTTAATAGACCCAAGTTTAAATTACAGTCAAATACTTTGTTGAGTGTTTATATATGCCAATAACCAATAAATCGTTCAATTAAAGGCCTCAAACTGACGATATTTTGGCTGACAATCCATGTTTTTATGGAATTAGTCTTTTATATATATTTACGTGTGTTCAGCAGTGACTAAACACTCCCAAATTACCTTATCAATTGTTTTATTATTTCAGCTATGATTATTCATAGTCATAGTCATATTCCATAGTCATCCAGGTCATGGTTATCTCAAAAAGGTTTTTCAATGGAAACTGGACTTGTTTTAGTTCCTTGATGACATTTCACCATTCGTCCTTCACTCAAAGTTGGTGACCTAATATTATGGGTGTGTTTTTCATCTATCTTGAACTTCATCAGGTAAAAGCCTTTGTAACGATGAATGGCTTGAGTATGGTAAACACGCCTAACAGGGTTGACCTGCTAAATATATACAATTTTACATGTATTTATCATTTTATATTTATGTCCATAGTCCTTTTTTTTTGTCCTTTCATCCATCACCTATGAGCCTTGAGTAAGAGCAACTCTAAACACATACACTTATACACTACTTTATATATTTATTGGAACAGACATGCTCTGCGTCTGCTAACTCTAATGGTATTGGCACTGCTATTCATTTTGGTGGTCTGCCACAATTCAGTTGACTTTCATTCATCAAAGGGCCGTCTGCACAGGCTGCACAAACCGAGTAATAAGTCCTAAATATTATAACACCAGCTACCCTTACTATTTTATTAGAACCGATTGGTGGTGTTTTGTTTTTTTTGAGACAATTTCATAAAGGGGAATTCCGGTGTTACCAACACAACATCATATAGGCTCCCGAAAACTCATCACTGTATTCTTGTAAAATGATTCTATAAAATAGTTTGTTTATTTGTTTTGTGCCTGCATGTAACTGACCTTTTAAAAGCAGAGCATGCTGATTTTCATCTAGTGGTGGCTAATGATGAGGATAAAATACATCATTAGCATGAAGAGATGGGTTGTTTAGGACAAAGCTATTTGTCATCGCCTTTAACCTCTATCCCTAATCAATGCTTTCAATTTGTGCATTGATAAAAGCGAACAGACTTAATGCAAGGACTCAACAAAATCCTACAGGAGTCACATTAAAAATGCTAGGCGTGGTAGATTTCTCAAGTGGCCTGGCTGGATGTAGTCCAAATATAATATTGTATCCCTGCAGCAATTATAGGGATCGCTGAAAGGGTTGTGACTGTGAGGAAATGAACTGAGGATCAATCTCAGCACTTATCAGAATATAAGTGACTCGGCTGAGGTTCAAGGAGACTTCAGGAATCTGTTTGGCAGCTCCAGCAGAGGACCACTGCCAATCAGAATCAACCTTTTAGCCCATTTAATTACGATGTTCCTTTACTTACATGTACAGTACACCATGTTGAAAGTGAAGCAGCACTTCATCAACAAACTTTTACAGATCCCCACTATTATCCCAACCTAAGGTCTGTAGAGTCCATTTTTAACATTTTCTTCATGTGTATGCTGAAGTATTCAGGTGCTATGATACAATCTGTTTTTTAAAGTCAATAGAAAATGAATATCTTTCATTGAATTCTCCTGTCACTATGCAGCTCATATTCCCTACACTGGTATCTTCCTTGCATTACAAGTGGAGAGACTCTTCCTTTGATCAGTTACCTCTGTCAATACGATTTAATTCAGAAATATGCATGCATTGATTGGCATGAGATGATTGCCATAATATTCATGATCTACTGATCTCCCTGGCATTTTTAATCATAACAATACCTATTACAGACCCGAGGGCATCCACAGTTGTTAAGGATCTTTTAACACTCCTCTCCATCTAAATCAATGTGGTACATTGTGATGTAAATTACCGTTTGGGCTTTAGCTTTTCAGCAGAGTGATTGAGAGTTCAGACAAACTGAATGATGTGCCAGACCTTTCTAATGGTAGCTCATAATTTCACAGATCAATGAGCATTATCTATGGCAGTAAAAAAAGGAAAAAAAAGTTTAACTTGTAATGAGGCCAAGCTCAATATTCCACTCCCATTGCTGAACAAGGACACAGCCTTTTGAATCTTACTATGCTGCCAAGTACCACCTTTGAAATACAGAATGCTCTATCCCAGGGTGTAACTCAACCCAATTGTCTGATATTCCATATGAATTGACATTTCACATCACCGAGTTGCTGAGACAGCAAGCATGTAGCCTACCAAGTCTGAATTACCAGTCAAGCAAAGCAGGTGGCAGATTGAAGCTGCAAGTCTGTTAATCAAACCTATTGTAATTTTGTTTGGGAACATAGCAGAGCACAACAGAGAAACACAGAGTACAGTGCAAGGGGAGGAATTAGATTAGATGATTGATGCCACTCCTACCTCTATCTATCTGCCCATTAAGGATAAAGTTAGAGTCAGGACAATTAGCTTAGTTTAGGATAATGACTTGAGGAAGAGTGAAACAACTAAGTTGGCCCAGAACCAGCACCTCTAAAGCTCATTCATTAACATGATACATTATTTGCTCTGTTTTATCTTTTTCAACTCTCTTCTTCAAACAGTAATAGCAAGACTTTAGGTAAACTGCGTGAGGCACAAATGTCGTACCTAAACTACAACTTTTGGGAATTAAGAAAGTGGTAGCTTGAGACCTAAAAGACCATTAACTCTCATTCTCCCTGCGATTCCATACTTTTCTATGCTCCACCATGATCTCAGTCATTCAAGTACATGTATCCCTGCAGTTTTATTAATCGAGCTTTTTACAGCACCTTTGTTTAAAAGATAAAAAACATATTTCTACTAAAAAACATTTAACAGGGTTACATGAGTAAGTGAACAGATATGAAATTGAAAAGCTGCTGCAGCTTTTGCAATTTTTCTGAGAATAGGCAAACTGATGGGGAAAAGGATGAGATACGTTTGGACTGTGTATGCACATCAACAGATGGTGCGATTTCATTCACAGCAAAAAAATTTGTAAACATCTATTTTAAGCATTAAAATACTTATACTCCTATCATTACCAACTAAAATACTGACCATGAAGGCTCGTAATAAATCCAAAACCTGGAATTCATAATGCTGGAACACAGTTGGAGTCACCGCTTAAACAATTTATAAACTCGACATAATCTCATCTCATCCTCATGAAGAGTTTAAAGAGTGTGAAATTCAAACGTAGGTAATGGAAGCCTGACTGTATAATTATACTCCTGTCTCATGCAGAGGTGCATTCATTCCTGTCTTCGCTTCGGGCCAATTCTGATCCAACATGAGCATCTAGAATGAGAAATAAAGGGGACTATGGGGTGTGAGTGCAATTTACAGCTGGTGACTTCATGCTTAGAAATTTGCCCAAAAGACATTCAGGGGTTAAGCTATTATGAGCTGTGCAGGGCAGATAAATAGAGTCCTGCTGGGTAGAGGAAAAAGATATGTTTACTGGACCTGCAGGGCAAGCATGCATAATCTGCATATAATTCAATTAATATGTCCCCTCAAAATATCCTGAGCAAGAATGAGCTTTATTTCTACTACAGCATGTGCCATAATAAACGATGCAGCTCAGTGGTCTGAAATGTAGAACGACATAACTAAAATAAGGTGACAATCTTTATTGATCTGAGTTGGCGCTGAAAATGTAGATTTATACACATGCTGGTGGTAATATTGGTGCCTTGAAAGAGGATTCATCCCTATTGGCATGTGACGTTGATGGGCTGAGAATGTGAAGCTGTTTTATGGACACATTATGAGCAGGCTGTCTGAGCGTTTTTAAAGCTGCATCACTCAGAGTGTCACACAAAACCGGTCTGCGAGTACTCCTCTGCCAACCATACCAGTGTGTATCTGTAGTTCACCCACAAACACACATTATCCAATAATACCCGACGCTCTGATCATTTGATGTATAATCGTCCTGTGTATACTGTGTTAAATACTATAAGTATTTCTGTTATCTTTCTTTTACAGTCTCCCATTCCCTGGAACGGTCCTTGTTAGCTAGAAGTCCCAAAGATGTCAGTGCAGAGAGAGAGAAGACGCATCAAAGTGCCAAGTGTTGTGGTGGATGTCTGCAAAACCCTGTTGGCTTGAAATTCCAACCCTGTGTTCTCGCCTACGCTCCCTCAGAAAACAGCTACAGTAATTGCAGAGGGGGCATTGTTTTTCCAAGCAGCAGAAATAATTGTGTTAACAAATCATCGGTGGAAATTTAAGACTTATGAGATATGCAGGGTCAGTCTGAAAATGACAACTGCAACATTGTGCATTTGTTTACAAGAGAATTGCCTTTTAACACCCAGCACAATGCATCTTGAATTAGCATTTACTAAACTCTAACATCCACTTCTTTGTTTAAAAAGGCATAATTTAAGCATGACATTAACACAGATTTATCTGTGGCTCTAGCTGTAAAACCTAAACATGCTTCTTTTCTCTCTGTGCAAAACAGGAGAGAAAAATATCAATGTCTGTTTCACAACCATATTTCAAAATCATCTGTTGATTCAAATGTTAAACGTACAAATCCCCACAGAATCTCTAACATATTGTGAAACATTGATGCAAGATAATTCTGTGAATTTTCAAATATCAAACTGGAGCAAAAAAATATGTGAAACCTCTGGGACATTGTAAAAGTTTGTTAGACTGTTTTTAGTCCCCCCCTCCCCCCAATCTTTGATCACCGTTTTGCATTTGGCTAGAGTCAGTAACGCTACTGGTAGCATGCGGTGATACCTGGACCCTTCACTGGTCCAACTCCACCAGGATGGCACATTAATACGTGCTATTAACAGAAGGTTTGAAGTGTCTTTTAGCACCGTTTCAATTACTCCAGGAGAGCTAGACAGGGCCGTCAAAGATCCTTAACCCATCAGCGGACCCGGCATCTTCTCCACTGGGCAAAAGAGGGAAAGGATGAGTACTGCCAGAGCCCAGCATGTCACTGGTGTGAAGGTCACTGAGGCAAACAAGCGAAAACATGAGGGAGACTGGAGGTTCTGACATCCTCTGTGTGCCCTGTGTTCACTGTCCAGCAACATGGTGCTCATTTGAAATTTGCCACACAACACCAAAATTAGCAGGTCCAACACTATGCTTTTCACAGATGAGAGCCGGTTCACCATGACAGACATGAAAGGGTCCGGAGAGCTGTGGAGAATGTAATGCTGCCTGAAACGTATTTTGGTGGTGGGTCAGTGATGGTCGTGATCAAGGACATAAAACAGACACAGAAATCCAGACCTGTTTAACTCAAGCTATGCTGTTAGAATATACGAGTTTGAATTTTGTGAGAGACAAAGTAAAACAAACATCCTCCTCATCACAATGAGACTGTGCCTGGTGATTGGGTGTTTTACCTGTAATTCTGTATGCATGTCACTTTTCTTACAACACAAAGAATAGCATCAGCACAATAGAGTTTGGCGTGTAGATGTTTAGCTGTGTCCTGCCCAGCCAAACAGAGCACAACAGGCCTTTGTGCTGCTTTTGGCATCACAGTCAGCCTGGGAGATGGGAAACACACTCATCCTTTAACATTTCAGGAGTTAGGACCTCCCAGGTATTTATAAAGCTTATTCTCTGTTGAGTTCCATTGTAATTTAATCTAGAGGCCCAGTCAAGCAAGACAGATACATCTTGTCATAGTCTAAAAGGCAAGACAGCTGACTTCTCTGAAATCTTGAGCTAATCCATTAGGTAGTCAGAGAATATAAAAGAAAACGCAATTTATAATGGATTAGGTCTGGAAGACAAAGCTTCAGAGCAGCATTTGCAGCAGAAACCTCTGGACAGTTGTCAGGGCAGTTAAACATTTTTTTAAACAAGACCACCCTCCTGTTAAACAGTTCCATAGGTCATTTGTGTCGGCATATTTTAATAGTTAGGCAATGAAACAGCAGTTACCGGCAATGGAGATTTTGGTGATTCCTCTTCAAATAGGAGAAAAAGTTGCATTTACAGTTAAATTTAAATAATGTATAGTTTACAGAGAAACTGCAAAAGCGCAGAGAGGGTGACACGTCATCAGGGACATTTAACTCAAGCTCAAACTACCTGTAGGCGTTGTAGGTTTAAAAATATATTGATGTTGACCTTCCTTGACCTATTTACTGTACCTGTAACACTGGTCATCATGGCAACAATCAATTCTTGATTACAGCAAGAATTTACATGCTTTGATGGAGTTTAAACACAAAGAAAAATAAAGGGTTATGTTAAGCAACAAGATTAAATAAGTACCTTCAAGTATTACAATACGAAATGTCTTACACTAGACTTGAGTACTGTAGTATTATAGTAGTAATAGTCTCCTGTGGGTTTTATTGACTCAAATGTCAACACAAACTGATGTCTATTATGGTCCCATCACCTTGTTAATATTGTAGTCAGGTTTGTGTCCCTGTCTGTCTCATACTGATGCACCTTTAGCATTTGTATGACAAAGAAGAACGTGATGATCTGTTGGTGACAATGGGCAGGGTGTGCAACGTGTTTTTGTCCATAGTCTATAGTAGACATCAGTTTGAGTCTTTGTCTCAGTAACTGGCAACATACAGTCTTATATCCGACTTTTTTCCAATTATTAAATAAATACGCTTGTCTTAAAAACAGTTCAAACCCCTGCATGCCAAACATCTCCTTGTTCACTGAAGGTCAAACTCGCTCATGCTATAACGTTGAGATGGCTGGGAAATGAACAGAAAACAGCCGTGATAAAGTAACCAACCGATATTCATGTGGTAGGTTTCTTTTGCTTTGGGGTATGTAAATGTGCTTTTAACAGCACTTTAACACTGCATACATTTAAATTGTTCTCTGAAGAAATGTTCTCAGAAGAAGTGTGTGAGTGCGTGCAGAGGGAGGCAAGAGAGAGATTTCAAGTATGATTACAGATTCATCAATTTGTAATTCAAATCTGAAAGTCAACCAACAATTAAACTGAGTTTAAGGGGGAAAGGTATCCAACACTCCCAAAAGAGATTGCCCCGAGAAAAAAGCTTCTATAATGACATTATTCAAAAGTAAACTTGATGATGAGCGCATACATAAAATATCCAATGTGTAGAAGTCTGCTCAGAAGAGAGCAGACATGTTAAGTGCAGTGTTGACCCAGTACTTCCTGTTATGACTGAATAATACGATATGCGAGGTCATGTGAAGGTGGCACTGCTGCGAGAAAATGCAGGGCAAGGTCATGTTTACTGTGTGGGCTCATTACATGGTTGACAAAGGGATATTATGTATGATCACAGTATTTAAACTGACAGTGGAGGAACAATCAATGTTTCTTGTTTAAGTCACAGTCACAGTAAAAGTAAAACAAAAAGTAGAGGCTCAAGCTGTTGCTGAAAAGGTCAGAGCATTCCCAAAATGGCAGATCTCAGGGCATGTACAGTGGTCAGTACCTTGCAAAAGAGCTCTAAAATAGGACAACCACCGAACCATTAACAAGGCCGTAACAGCGATTTAGGAGTATTTAAAATGTATTTAATTTCAATAAATGTCAAAGTTTTCACTTTGATTGTTGCTTATTTATTTAAAAATGTAGTAATATAGCTTACTATATTCTAAAATATCTGGACGAGGAGATCTTGTTCCAATGTTTTAGTCTTTTAGATACATCTACAAGACACTGTGTGAGAGCTACTGACTGTTAGCTGCTAGACATTTCACACTGATGATGTCTCTTGGGTCAGTGTTGACACATCTTCGATACTGAAAGAGACAATCCAGTTACCTCTCACATAGTGTTCTCTCACTGTAGCAGTGTAAATTACTACTTTTACAGGCAATTAGAAAAACAGAATATATTGCTATTCTGCTTTTAAAAAGGACCATATAAGTGTGTATGACTGTACTATTAATAATAGTTCCATGGGGAGGATCTTGTGGGCAGCAACTCCCCATAAGGAACCAAGTTTTCGGGCTTCGGTGTCTTGTCTAGGCACACTTTGACATGTGGCCAGGAACGGGGAGAGCAGAGAATGGAACCACCAACCCTAAAGTTTATTGGTGCCGGTCATCTACCACCTTTGCCTCTTTTGTTACAGTAAACGTCTAACATCATTACACATCAATGCTAAATTAATAATTATTGAGCAATCATGATTATTTATAAGTCTTCTAAATCATTTTACGTTGCCAGTTATGGTAATAAAAAGTGTCAGCAACTGAAAAGCGTGACAGAATAAACCAGTGGAATCCAGCATTAGTCATTGACTTTTTGTTCTTACAGCTGTGAAGACAAAGAATTTAGATTACATGCTCTATTCTATTGAGAAAAAAAGTACTGATGTGTAAAAACAAAAGCCTTTTAACGGAAGGAATTTTCCAAGTCACTGAGTAGTGCTGAATATTGACCAGAAGAGGAAGAAGAGAGTTGATTGATTATTTCATTTAGACTGGCTGCCACACCTCTCTAAACTAATCCCCCCGCCTCTTTCTTTCAGCCACATTCTTTTACACTTCAGCATGGCTTTCGTTATTGCTGTAAAACAGACTGACACCCTCAATCCCTCTTCATATCTCTGGCAAACAATTTCCATCTCCACAGCTTTGTTCTCCCTAATGGGCAATAGAGTCACACTAAACTCCTCAAGCTTCTCCGTCTCCATTCTGGTGTGAAGAGTCCATCCATTAGCCTTGCACCTCATTGAACCCAGCACCTGACCCAGAAACCAGGGGGGAAGCAGCGAGGCCCTTATTGTATCCACCGCCACTCATTCAATCAGCGCACAGGACTGTGGTGCGCTGGCATCAGTTATTGGCTTTTAGGCACTGTGCCTGCATTGCTTTGTGTTATTGACGACATTTAAATTATACCCAGGGACAATGTTTTATGCTTTAGTGCGTCAGAAGTTAGTTGGCTGTGAGCAATGCTGAAGTACTTTGCAGAGACCACACATCTCATTATTCTAAAAAAGTTGGAATATTGAGTTGGTCTAAGTAAGCTTTGGTATCCCATACATTTTTTTGGCATGTCTGGTAGCAGGAGTCCAATACCGAGTACTTACTGAATATGCTCATCTCCAGAGTCCAGCAAATTGAATAAGCTCACATTATCCAATCACTGAAGAAGGTGGAGGTTAAATTTATGAAGATGCAGCTCAATTTAATTTTAGTGTGCATAGTGATTTTCAGTCAGGAGAGTGCTGTGTGATGTACACACCAATATGAAAATACTCATTTTGCAGTGCTGCAACAGTGCAGTAACACAAATACTCAGCGACTACTAGTTTGTTCTGTCAAAGCACTTTTTAATCCATACAAGAATAAAAGGCCACAAATTGGTCGTTATAAATCAGTTGTGCTACTTATTTTTGGAAGAGTGAAATGGATCAGTTCTTGTTAAAGCCTAGCTGTAGGTGAGAGGTTTCAGACTGAGTACACAGAGGGAAACGGGAGAAGAGAAAGCCACATTTACCACATAAAGAGCGAGGGGAGGGGGTCATGAACAGCACTCATTAGTTTATGTGTTAGGAAAAGGTATTCTGTTTCTGTTCCATTCTGAACTTTAAGTGCAGTCTTGAAAAGCACCTCACAATGCAGTGAGAGTGGAGTACAGCCATTAGACGTGGGACTGTTATCGCAAACTCATAAGAATCTGTTTGGACAGTCATTCTCAGATGGAGTTCCTAATGTTCTCAACACTTGAAGAAATGAATAAAATCTGGTAATATTTCAGGCATTAGTGGCGCAACGCCTGAGGTTAGATACAGTTAGTGAGAAAAGCTGAGGAGGTTTCTGATTGTTTGGATTCTAGCAAATGAGGGTTAATCTGTGCTGCCATATAAATTGAATAACACAGAACTGAGGCCTCTTGTATTGTGAAGGCTACGACTCAACCATAATAAAACCGTAAACAAACAAAATAAATGCACTGAATTCATGAAATCAGTGCAAATGCTTGTAAAAGAGCAAAGTGGGAAACTCAGGAAGATGTTCATGCATGCAAACAATGTGCAGGCTACCAGCACAAAATTTCACTTAATGCTGATCAGTATATGAAGATTCATGTCAATCCAAACATTTCTTCTAAGATATTGTTCAGACTTCTGGATGTAATCATGCACGAAGTGGAAGGGATATTGCTGGTACGTTGAATTGACTTGTTTTGGAATCTCATTACAGTATTTCACTTCTGTGCTCAAGATGGAGACTTCACATTGTCCAGTGTGTGGTGGATTTGACACGTTATTCTCCGGAGGTTAACAGCTCTCAAGGTGGACCATATTGGATGGCAGTGTAACAGCAGTGCAATCTGGATT
The DNA here is from genome assembly GCA_032359275.1 of Microctenopoma steveboyesi. Lineage (NCBI taxonomy): Eukaryota > Metazoa > Chordata > Actinopteri > Anabantiformes > Anabantidae > Microctenopoma > Microctenopoma steveboyesi. Next base: position 18,962,683 of record JAUMHF010000019.1, on the reverse strand, counting down.
GGTATTTAAAAGATAATGGTGAGGCAAAAACCAATTAGCTTTGTGCTCTGTGGCTGTCCAGTACTCACAGCTGTTGTCAGTGCAATTACAGGGTCATCGCTGTTACCTGGTTATGAGCTTACATCATGACTTCAGTTCATTTAGCTTTAAAGCTAATTATGAAAATGATTATTGCTGATGACCTTTACAGTGTGGTTTGTTAGATTGATCCTCCTTTTGTACCATGTAACTGTGGACAAAACATTGTTTTGGCCATGTTCTTCTTCAACATTTTCTGATTAGAGCAGAACCTAAATTAAAGCTTAATCTAATAACCAGACCAAACATTCCTTTCTTTAGCTTTTTGTAAAAAGTAATTACCTAATAAACTTAATAAACCGTTCCATAACTATTGAAATTCATTGTAGTCATTTGTTTAAACTATAACTATATTTTTTTGCTTACACAGCAAAGTATTTCGACTCATTTAAACAAACAAGAACTTATAAGAACTCCTCATAAATTCTTTGCCCTTGTGGTCATTTAAAATGACTACAAACTCTTGCCAAGATTGACTGAAACTGAAAGCCAAATGAATTTGTTCAGATTTGACAGGATATAGAGGTGTTTCTGGGGGCACTGAAACACAACCTCTAACACAGAAGTTAGTTGAAATGTGTGAAACCAACTTCCAAACTTGACAGACACAGCACAAAGTGAACTTCCTATGGTACAACAGAGTGCCGGACAGTCCATCATTAACCATTTGACAGCTTAATTAAAGGAATCAGAATAAGATCTCTGGAATGGAGCTTGACATTTTAACTGCTCTTAAAAGTCCCTTCTTTATTGCCATGATTTTAAGAAGAGCTTAGGTTATTACCGGGTCATTATAAAGGATGAACTGGCAGCTTCACATTTAAGTGAAGCTCACGTACGCGTGAAAAATTATTTGCCCTCTTTCTGATGACTTGTGTTCTGTAACTATTTTGATCCTCGAAATCTAACTCTACACAATGATAGTGTTAGTTAGTACAAATGCAGTTTTTAAATTGTGTTCTTATTTAGCAAAAAACTGTCAAAGCTGTCTAGCACTATGTGAAAAAGTAATTGCTAGTGCCACCTTTGGCAGCAACAACTGCAGTAACTGGCAATGAGTGTTTCACATCACCGTGGAGACTATATGGTCGACTCTTGCAGGGGTTTTTGACCATAAAATGCCTTTTTAAAGTCATGCCACAACATCTCAGTCAAATTTAAGCTCAGACATTGACAACTCCAAAACTACTCCGAGATATCAGTGTTTACAATGTCTAATAAACTCAGCCATATATTTAGATGTAAGAGCTGCATCATCCTAAGTGGGATGGAAGCAGTCTTTTCTAATCAGCCCAGGTTTTCTCCAAAATGTTTTCCAACCATCCATTAGTTCATGTTTTTTTTCGGACACCACCTAGAAAGCCAGCAATTAAATGACGACATGTGGCTGAACGTGTCATCACTGATCAGATTCATCTCCTTGTAATCGGCCTGTTACAGGACAGAACTGTCCTCAAGCCCTTAAAATAGACTTCAAGTGTATAAGTAAATTATTACGTATTGTGTGATAGTTTCTGTTTTATTCTTTCTAACATGTTTTTTATAAATTCATACCTTAAGTAATTTTTGCCTGTTTCAAACTGTATCTCGCTGTACTTGTACAATGAAAATAAAGGCATGTAAGTAGCCCTTAGATAGATATTCCATAGTTCTACCTTCACTGTTTTAATTTTTGTGGCTCACGCACCCTTCACACACAAATGCACATACATTACGTGCACTCAAACATAGACATGAAGAAAATTACTACACAGCTACACATACATGACGTACTCATGTGTCATCTCTGTTACTGACAGGCCGCAGAAAAAAAAAAAGAGATTTACCTAAGGTAAGACAATAACTAAAGGAAATAAACATCTCTCGTTTGACCTCTAGATACCCCAAACCACCAACATGCTGCTTTTAACAGTGGAGAGTGTAGAATCTCAAGTTGTGTGAAAAGAGGTCAGTGAGTTTATCATATGTTGTGAAGCTACTGTAAGGATTTGGTGTTTTTATAAAATAAAAATTAATGTGGATGATGTACTGGCTCAATGCACATTTTTTTCTATAATAAAAATATAGATTTTTGATTGAAATTTCATTTTCATTCATTGATCTATTTCAAGTATGTTTATGAATAGTAATTAAATTATTAGTTATAACACTGAGCAATCGTGTGATTTTTTTTTCTTTTTTTTTTTTTTCCTTTCTAGCTGCTCAATTGCTGTTACAGGCTACACTCAACCAGCTGGATCCAAATATCAACCTACGTAGGGACTTTTCTAACATCTCATTCTTCTCTCCGTCCCCGAACATATGTTCTTTCTTGTGACAATATCTTGTCTTTATTCTGCTCTTTGGATGCCCATAGCTCACTGCAGCCTGGTTGTTCACATTTGCTGCAGAGCTCTGAGCAGTGATCCGTTTATGTACTACTGTGGTTTTATACAACAATATACCTAAGATAATATATCAACCATCACTCACACATGCACAGAAATGAATAATAGTTTATAAAAAATATTTTAATAAGTAAATTGTTGCAGGCAAGCTGCCAGTCTGTCTGGACCCAGGACAAGTGATCTCAAGACACTTGATAATGTTAACGCAGCTAAAGACTGATTTATTTATGAAGCACAGTAACAAACAGAACAACAGAGGAGCAGCTGGTCAGTTGACCCGAGGGACTGAGTGAGAGGGTAGACACACAATATACTGTAAACTGTATACTGTGGAAAACCCAACAATCCCACCTGAGCAAGCACTAGTGGAGTGGAGAGGAAAAACTTCCTTAAAGGGAAGAAACCTCCAGCAGAACCAGGCTCAGGGTGGGCGGCCATCTGCCTCTTAAACATGGCCTCCTTCTTAGTGATCTCACCTTTCAGCTGTCCTTCCAGAGCTTTGAATTTTGCCTGCCACTCTGCCTCTCTCTGGGTGATTTCCGTCTCTTTTTCTTTCAGCTTGGCTGAGCTCTCTGCACATTGTTCTTCAAGCATCTTCTTTTCATTAGATATCTTGGTGATCACCTTCCTGTGCATCTCCTCCTGCAGAGCTTCCATCTGGGTGATTTCCGTGTCTTTTTCTTTCAGCTCTGCTTCAAAATTTCCCGTTGTTTGTCTACGTAGATGTTCAACTCATTGTTCTCCTGAACAATGTGGTCCATCTTCCTGTTCCACTCAGCCTGGCTGTCGATGAACTGCGGTTTCTTGTCTTTCAGCTTGGCTGAGCTCTCTGCACATTGTTCTTCAAGAACCTTCTTTTTCTTTGATATCTTGGTGATCAGGTGATCCTTTTCCAGGATAACCTGTTCCTTTTCCAGGATGACCTGATTCACCTTCTTGTGCATCTCCTCCCGCAGAGCTTCCATTTGGTAACAAACCTCCTCCTGTCGAATAAGCCACCGTTCCTCTCACTTTGCCTTCAAGGCCATCATGTCTATGGAAGAGGCCTCTCTGATTGCTTTAATCTTTTTCTCACAGTTCACCATGTTCTGTTGGTTCCGTTTTTCCAAGAACATAATCTCATTGAACTGTTCATTGCAATACGACAGGAGCCTTTTGTTCTCTATCTGTTGGTCATAGATAGTTTTTTGAAGGGAGAGGATCTGTTGGTCTTTTAAATAGTTTTTTTTGCCTTCGTGTCTTCGTGACTCCAAAGACTTTATCAGGTTTAACTTCTCTGTCTCCCAGCTCAGCTCCTTGGCGGCCATCTCCTTCTTCAGGGCAGCATTCTGTGAGGCCAGTTCCTGATTTTGTTTTTCTGTCTGCATCAGGGCTTGTTGAAGTGGGTGCACACTGGCTGCTATGGCTTGGGTCAAGATTAGCAGGGTCTTCAAATCTTACCTTTTCCTTGGAGCTGTCGTTTTTTTCCATATTTCTTGTACAAAAAGGGTAAGTTCCTTGTTTCATGATGGTCATTTTCTCCGAACTCATTTTAAGTGGATTTGGGTTTTTCTAACTAAGACACATGTCTCTGTTGAAGGTCTGACAGGTACTGACTGGAGTAGAACTTCAATGACATGTTCAATGATTGTGACATCACAAAGTCAGAGAAAAAAATAAAACTAAAAGAGAAATCATTCTCCTGAATAGTAATTACAATTATTTGTTATGTTTCTAATGTTTATTTATTTCCTGCACTCTCTTTTACCTCCACACAAACACACCCCAAACCCCCTTTGCTTGTCAAACTAAAAAAATGCAATTTATATGCTGGATCTTTTGTGCATATCTTTCTGCATCTCTTGCAGATGTACATACACCCACACATGCCAGTACCAGCTGGCCATTAACAGCGGCAGGACTGTCCATAATGATTTCACCTGTCAAGTGTGATCCCGCTGTGTGAAGCTGCATACAGCTGAGTGCAATGGCCACCGGGAGTTTCAAGTCAGCTCTGACAAATGGCCAAGGCTGGCAGTGGATCAGCAGACTCGGGGGCTGTCTGACTTATCACTCCACCAGCAGACACTATTACAGCCACTGGGTTCGTCTACAGGCTGCTGTACTCTCTGAGTTTCTCCACACTTTCTCACATTGCATTTCTCCTCTGTCAGCCTGTTTCCCTTTCTCCTTATCACTTGTAATTCTAAACCCAAGTCAAATATCTGACAGACAATACAGCCCAGAAGATGTCATCTTTCAAAAACTGTACCTGGGGGAGGATGACTTGCATTCATGCAGTGTTGGTATCACAGTCATGTAGTTAAAACAATTTTACATTTGGAGTTCTCAAGTGTAGCCTGAGTGCCACTGACAAAGGGTGACTCAGCAGTTCTTAGGACTTAGGATCTATAAACAGGAAATCATTAGAGCCATAGCGTTTATGCACTGGTTTAGTTGTATCTTCTTTATGATCAAGGTGGTGTCCACAAACTGTTTTGGGAAATGAATATGCTTTGTCTCTTCCTTCTATCAATCAGTCTTGGTAAGACAAATATTGTTTTAACAATAACATCATGATGAATCCATTTTGTGAGTCCCCACAACATATCAGGAACTGTTACCTAATATGCTGGCATTACGTGGCTTCTCATGAAACTAGTTTTAGTTGCATCGCCAAAATAGCATGACGAAGCCATGCCATGCATCGCCTCTATTCATTTTCAATGGACACGCCTATTACTCTCCACCTATAAACTAGTCTCTTTACTTTTTTAACGGTACCTGCCATTAAAAATCATTTTATCAACTTTTGTGTATTTTTTCTCTCCTTCTGTCAATTTTTATCTTTCACTAACAAATTATATATCAACTTGTCCTGTGTTGACACGTGTAATTTTGATGGTGATAGGATGCTCTCAATCATCTGTTGTACAAAAAGCACATTGTGTTTCTGCTGCGAGTAAGATATCTGCACCTCTGTGTATTCACATCTGTCTCTATTTTTTTATGTTCTCCTCCTGTTGTCAGTTACACGCACGAAATGGAGGACCCAAATGCACACCGAAGGCAAGAGAGGGTTTAAATAAAGGAACTTTATT
>JAUMHF010000019.1:18934143-18954952 GCA_032359275.1 Microctenopoma steveboyesi | reverse complement strand
TACTGTCTTGTCTTTCTGTCTTGTTACAATTTGTCTGTAATTTGTCTTTAATTTACTGTATTTGTTTTCTGTCTGTCCCAGAGAAGCTTCAAAAGACCAACATACCTGGCGAATAAAGCTGATTCTGATTCTGATTCTGATTAAGCGTCTTGTTATAATACATGAAACAGCGTCAAAGACTTGAATCAGTCACCTTACTTCCGGTGTTCCATTGAGATGAATGAAGCCTTAAACGTCATCGGTATCGAATCGTCATGACGATTTTGGTAAAGATGGGACGTTTGATGATTCGATACAGTCCTCACAGTGTTTTAACTAGTTTGTTTCAATAGAGTGAAACAGGCTTTGGAAAAAAACGTCCCACATCGACCAAACGTCCCATATCTACCAAAAGCTAATGCAAACATGTTAAACATAAGTTAGAAATAAATTTAACTGAAAAACATCACCAGTGGTTTAAAAGCTTAGGTGAGAACAGTCATATCCCTTGTTGACTGACTTTTTGACAGCAGTTACAGCCTTGTCTGTGAATTGGCTTTTATAAGTCATCTGTACGTCTGGACACTTTTTTGTCTCCCATTCTTCTTGTGTCCTCTTTGGAAAAAAAAAACTTCACAGAGAAAGTCTGAGGCTGTCTGCTGTCGAGCAAATCTAAAAGCCTCTATAAGGAAGATTAAAACAGAAAGACTGCCATCATTGTTGTCTCACTTGTGAAGATCACAGAGTCCAAGGTCAAAGAAGATCAGATGAGGAGCCAGTCAGGGCCAGATCAGCTCTGAATCTAGTCACACCTGTTGAGTTGAAGGCTGTCAGGATCAAAGTGGAGCAGAGCGTGAGCATAGAGCATCATGAGGGCAGTGCAAAAAGGCTAACGGCTATCATTCATTTATCCTTCATCAGGGTTTTATCTATTGGTGAATATTTGTTTTATTTGTAATCTGACATTTTTGTCTAATTTTTTTTATAAACTAAATATTAACATAGTAAAGGAGACCTATCATATTTTTAAAAAACCCTTCCATAAAGCTTTCCTTCATATAAAAAAGACATCCTAATCCTCATATTTTTTCTGGATCAGGAATATTTGTTTTCCTATTTTTAACACTTGACCAGGAGGAAATGGAAATTAAGTGGTGCATATAAATATATAAAAAATCTTAAATACAAATCTTGGGGCAGTAGTAGTTGGTAGTGTGTTCTTCTACGAAAAACCATGGTCAGTGGTTTGATTCTTGAATCCTCCTGACCAGAAGCAGGGACAAACTTTTACTATAATCACATTTAATAATTCATTGATGCCACTGTAGAGACAATATAAAAAAGGGCAAGACTTGATATACCGACCTGTTGTTGTGGCAGTAGTTTATATGATGCTGTTGAGCACTAAATGCTACCCTAATGAATATCCCAATGTTCTCATAAAACTTTGATCACTTTAGCATAGGGCCATCTTCATTTAACTGAGCAGTTTCTCCGTCTAGAAGACAGTTGGACGACAGTGGGGGCAACATTAACCACCAAATACTGTAGCAAACGCACCGTTCAAAGCTCTTAAAGTCTTGTTTCAGGCAACTTTTTTTGCAACAACCTCAACAGATGCTTTCTTTAAGTGCAGATTTCACTAAGGCACAAAATTGTGCACCATATGGTAAGCATCATCTGCAAACACTACATTTAGGCAGATTCTTTGACCATGGCAGTGTGTTTTTAAATGCAGAGCTTTTATTTACTCGTTCCTTCAGTTGTCACATTTCCTCTTGTGTTTCATGTTGATTTTTTTTTCCTTCTTAAGCTGCAGACTTAAGTTGTTTTTTTGTAGATGCAGCAGTGTTTCTAAAACTAATATAAATTAAATTAAGACACATCTGTCTAGGGAAATTAAAAATTCAAAATGCTGAAACCTTAATCCTGGCAGAGTCCTACTCAACAAATATCTTTTCTACACTTGAAACACTCTTAAACATCAACAGTCAAATACATCCTGCATTTCTATCAGTTAGTTTCACATAAACTGCTGTTCAGGGGGGATATTTAAACTAAAGTTACTGCATTGCAGCCTCCACTAACATTTTTGAGATCTACAACAGAATGAACTGAGCTTATTGTGATCTTGACTTTTCACCAAAATCTAATCAGTTGAGCAAAAATAAAAAAAAAAGAAATAGTTAAACGCTAAGTTTTTTATTGATATTGCATTTGGATACCCGAGAGATGTACAGCTCTAAAACAAGTCCTTTTGTCAGTTTTGTGTACAAAATGGAGGACCCAAGTGCAGACCAGAGCAAGGGTTTGAAAATAAGACTTTATCAAAGAAGAAGCACACAAACCAAACACAACCAAACAAAAAATCACTCCAGGAGGAGCCAGAGCAATATTATAGTAAAATAAACACTAATACAGTGAGCTAGACTAGAAGCAGGGGGGAAGTGAGGAAATAGAGACTAAATGCTGGTAGAAGACAAAAGGAACATTGAGTGTGAAGTGCTCTCCATACAAGTGAACATAGTTGAGGAGGAAATACAGGATAGAACATAACTTAAACAAAAACCAACTTACTGACAGGAGCTTATGAACCAGGAGTGGCAGAGTGCACAACCAGGATGATGTGCCAAAGGTAAGCGAGAGTGGAGGGGGGGCGTGGCCAAGGTGAGGGAGAAATAAAAAGATAAAACGAAAATCACTGAAGTACTTTACTTTACTTTACTTTGCTTGGCAGACGCTTTTATCCAAAGCGACTTACAGGGAGCTAGCGCAGGGTGTCTTGCTCAGAGACACACGACGCTTAACCCATTGAGCTACCAGGCCGCAGGGGAAATATGAAAATCTCTATAATATTTATTCTCTATAAGTGTTTAACCTATTGAAAATATGGACGTAATTTTTACACTCAATAAACTATTCAGTGACTCTGCATGTTTCATGATAGAATAACAGCAACACACAACACAACGGCTGTGTTTATATGCCGAGACCTTTCCCTCTAAGTGTATAAGTGGACCCAAAGCATGCCGGCAAATGACCCCCCACTGCATGATAGAGCCTGTACTGTTGTAACTGTATGTTACTACAATATAGTTTAGGAAACCTGCACATTCAAATGATGTGGCTGTAACGTTTCTAGCCTCAAACATTCTCCTTTACCTTGACACCTAAAGTCAGCCAAATGTAAACCTTATCCCAAGCTCGTTTAAAGAACTGAAATGTGTGTTTTAAATGGTTTGTGGGCATTGTTTACATCCCTTTGTAAGAAATGATCCAGAATTCCAATTACATTGACTTTTTAATTACACTTGCATTGCCGATGGAAGAATGATGTGGTGCATACACTATATGCTTCAGGACAGACCAACCATTTACTTCTGACACAGGAAGTCCAACATTGGTTTTACATTTTGGCACTGTACATTGAAGTATTCTGTTATTTGTAGATAATTAATCCTAATCTATCTTGTTGAAGGAGGAGAAAAAGTGCATTTGCAGTTATTTTTAATACTTAGTGTGTCTGTTTGATAGAAACTGGGATCACTGGCAGCTGGTGACTCTAAAAAAAACTGGGGAGGATGAGCAGAAACTAATCGAAAATCCTTTAGGAACTGGTGGAATGTTTTTTAGCCCAATTCTCTTTCCTCAAAATACAGCGAAAAAGATCAAGTCATCTAATTTTCTTGGCACAGAACTGTGCTTTTCTTTTACCACAAACAGTGTGTTCTAATTCTAATATTCAGGATATTCTGATCCCTGAATTTGAAGCTAGAACTCATTTACGGTCAGCTAGTTAGAGACAAGATGTGCTCAATGTTCCTTTTTTTCATTTCCATATTCATAATGTGCATCATGTTTATTTGTGATGTGCAGCTTTACTAAGAGCCACATTTGATGGAGAGTATATACTATCTACATTAAATCATTAAAAGGAAAACCTAGGTGTGAAAATATTTGCTGGTCATTGCATCAAATCTGTTTTGAAATACATCTGATCAACTTCCAGCTGCAAACTTGGCCTGACCTGGCGTGTATATTAAAGTGTGTCCCTGTCACATATGTAGCACTTTGTGATAAACTCACATACATAGACAAAAATGCATGTAAAAAATGGTTATTGCATGTTTGCTAATTCCAATTTTGCGTAATAATTATCGTTTTGTAGTTAAAGTTTTTAATAATTATTTATTTTTTTGTGCAAAGCACTGGCACTTCCGTTTGCAGTGCGCATTACCCTGAAACGTGATGTTCCACTTCTGCCAACGACCACAACAAGGGGATGTGTGACCTGACCCACTCCTGGCTCTGGACTGCAGTGTGCTTTTATCTAGATACAGCTGTCACTGAACAATTACATGAAAGCAACTAGACCACACTTTCAATCTAAGAGGACACAGATTTATTGATTTTAAAGTTAAGGTTTCAGAACATTTAATGAATCCAATTTTTGAGTCTAATCAAACGTTTTAAAGAAAACATTAGTATTAACATTTCACAATACACTTAGTCAGATTTAACATTATTTGTGTCCACTAATCATTTGCTTGTTTTACATTTAATCAATTTGAATTTAGGCAGGTTGTTGAAAAATCACTGGCTGCAAGGTAAATATTTTGTTTATTTTTGGCAGTTTCATATAAGAGAATATTTTCATTTTATGTCACTGTGGATTAAAGTTGCTTAAAAATAGTTCTTTTTTCACATTTTTTCCTGATTTCATTATATACTTCAATTGAAAACATGAAGAGATGTGAAGACATAGATGAAGTGTATACTGTGAAAGCTACCTACTTGGTAAAATTAGTGTATAAATGAAAACTGCTGCAATTCAGCAGCACATCTGCACATTGAAATTAAGTGTCACTGAGCGTGCTCTCTCGGAGCTTCTATATTCAGCATCAGTATAAAAGATTTATTGTGATATCTAGGGTTGCTCCAGGTTTTCACCTTGCATTTGGAGTTTACCGTTGGTCACAGCAGCACATCTGTCTCACTATATGTTTGTACTGGAGAGAGAGGTTTACATTCAGAGGAGGTGTTCAAAGGGAATAACGCACACAGTATTACTGAGATGACTGAACCAGGATGTCATTCACATTAAAATTACATGTATTACAATTCATATTCATATTTATTCAACAGTTGAGCTTCTTTATATGCATCCCCCCCCCCACACACACACACAGTATGTTGTTTGCCTGAATAGTAACATAAATCCAGAGCGACGTGTCCCAAAAAACAACTCTTTTTGTGATGCTGGTGGTGGTGAGGGCTGCTGTCAGTGCTGCAACAGACATCATCATCAGTGAGCCTGACTGACAAGTGAGATGTTTGTCCATGCTGGATCAGTTTTTAAAGGACACAGATGTGGTGCAGGGATTGGACTTTGCCATTATGTTAATCAATTTATTTAGAGCTGAAATGCTCTGAAAACTCAGGAAAATAATTTTGCAGAGTCAGAATAAACATTTGTTGACATTATTAATTTTTCTCTAACTGAATTGTATTTGCTTAAATTAAAATGAATGTAAAATGATTTCATTGTCTCCATTCAGCAAGTTTTTTTATCTCTGCAGCTACCACTACTTTGAGAACGGGAAACGCTCTTTGTTTGACAGAAGATGCTAATTTCACGACTATTTTGTCCTGAAACTGTTCTTTCATGAATTTTCCCTCTGATCGCACAGCTTGTTAGAGCTATGAATCACACGATTAGGTTTTAAACTTAACTAATTGTTTGTGTAACCGTGAAAAGACGACTGCCCTCTACATTCCCAGCTTGTCCTCTACAGTGTTATCACACGTCTCTCAGTCTCTGTGAATTTCCAATTCACTCTCCCTGCCTGAGCCTATTTTTCATCTTCATTTCACAGCTGTAGCATCCAAGGAAGTTTTTTCTGTGTCCATTAAGCTTTTAATGCTGAGGAAACAATCCATTCTCCAACAGCAATGTCCCCTTCACTGTGCATTACCTCTGGGCCTTCCCTGCTGGACAGCTCTCCCGCTGTGATTGTCTGAGCTGAAAGGTGTGTGTGTGTGTGTGTGTGTTGGGGGGGTGTAGGAGATGTTAGATTTGACATCTTGGTCATGATGATAGAGAACCACTTTCAATTGATTTGATTTTAAAAAAAGAGCAGCTCTGAAGTGGATTTTGTTGCCTTTAAGAGGAACTGCAGAGATTTGCTTACATTGTGTGGAGGGTCATTTTGTGAAAACCCAGTAGTTTGGGGAAGTCTGAATGATTTTCCAACTGGGCGATAATTCCGTGTGTGCTGTGAACAGCTCAGCAAGCTAATCAGTAATCAGCAAACCTTGTTGTTGACATTAGAAATAAAACGTGTTCTACCAGCCTTGTTAACAGAGAGTAACACGTTGAAAGGGTGCCGAGTTAAAATTGTAGCTTTCATTAAAGGATATATGTGTTGTTTATTCACAAAGAGGTGCCAAATACTTTTTTATAAATTTAACCAAAAACACAATGTCGTAGTCATGTGAACACACAGATCCTCAAGTGAAAGCATAATTACTTTAAATAATGTGCAATCATGCCACCACACACACACACACACACACACACACAGGCACAGCCCCCCACCATCGCTCCAAAACCATCCCAAATCTGTTGTGTATGAATGCGTAATTATATTTGCTGCACGGAGAGAAAAACAATTGGCATCCTGCAATTTGCTTCCTTGTTGGAGGCAGTGTACATTTGAAATTGGCAGCCGCCTGCATTGTCGCCAAACATTCAAGAAAGCACTGACACTTTGTTTCTTTCTCCCCACTCCACCTGTGGGTCTCCTGTGCTTCGGTTAACAAAAACTCTTGGTGATAATGTGAGTGACAGATAACCAAACGGGCTTTTTAACCCACCATTGCGTTATTGTGTGTTTGGCTTTGCAACTCTAAACAATGGATTGAAATAATTGCAGCTTTTACCAAGCTGAGTTGTGTGTATTTCACATTGCAGCTCTCTCACTGAAACCTTGGCGTGTGCATGTGCATCACTCTGACTGAGAAAATGTGCCTGAGGAATGTCTACAGATTTAATATATAATTGCATCGCTCTGAGGGCTTCATCATACATTATCAAGCTCACATCAGTTCAGGGAGATTTTTTTGATAACGTACATGTCTAAGCTGATGAGATCTGGGCACATGTCAGAGGAAAGTCTCTAACAGCAGTGGATTATTGAGGCGGTGTATATCAGGGCCTCCTGTAAAGATGTGACAGGGGAAAAGGAGCATGAAACTATATGATGCAAATATAATCAGATGAAAACCTGTCACTAAATATGTTCTTGTCATCAATCTCATAAAGTGATAACAAAATACGTGTACTCAAATGTGACAAAGCTTTTCATTTACTATTTTCTGTGTTTTTTTTATGCCAGTGTTTTCATGTCGATTGTCCATGAAGTGAACGTCTTCTGCAACACGTTCGAAGTACGTTTATTACAAGGCAAGTGCAGTCATGGTTCAGACACTGATAACATCGTCACCCAGTGTGAAGCAGGATGTAGGTATTGACGTTCAAAAGGTGTTATATAAAGGTAAAAATACTTGCCTTCACTTGCCTTAGATCTCATCCTAAAATGTTAAAAGACAGATCTACAATCTGCTACAAACACCCTGCTTTGGACAATAAGTTATATTACTGTTATTGAATTTTTTCACGCAGTCTGCCCATCCAAGCCATGCATGACCCACTAATAGCATACAACATTACATGCACTATATTCACCATCACAATAACACATTTACTTCTACAAAATTACAACAGTTTCTGTTCCATGCAAAAATGTTTCTTTCGTAGCTGTTTTGCAACAATAACAAATAGTTGTTTTTCCACCTGTTAATCTCATTAATAAACTTAATAAACTCAGCTCAACCTATCCCTCGCTCCTGACAGCTACACTTTCGCTCCAGGTTCTACGGGATCGATTCTTTCCCTCCAGCAGTGAATCCATCAGCTTCTTTCTTGTGACTGGCAGTTGATGGACTCCAAGGTGCAAAACCAAACCATACAGGAACGCTTGTTTAACAGAAGCTATTGGACAATTAAACCAAGAACAGTCAGGAGAAATGCAGACTTCTAACCTGGGCACTTTAACACACAGTTTAATAAAATATAAGTGAAAAGATAATGTTAGATTTTCAATCATCTGATGCCTTAGGGGAGGACATGACCTTGTGGAGGTGCCTACTTTACTGATATATTAGGCTGATTTGAGCAAAGGTTAGATTTCTTAGATTTCTTATGAATAAATCTCTTAATAATAAAAATAATATACAATATTAGATGCTTCCTTGCCTCTCACCCTTTTTTATGAAAGACATTATCTCATGCTACAGGTCAATTTCCATTAACACATTACAAGTATTTTTTTCTTTCTTAATATGCCCATAAATTATATGATATTAACATACTCACACATGGAAAATGTCAAAAGGTTTGCTCTGGGCCCAGGAAACCACTTTAAAGCAGGGATGCCATCTATGATTCAGTGATTCCTGTGAAGTTCCACATGTAGGAGCGGCTAATAGTGAAGTTAACAAACTTCTTAGTACATGGCATGATGGGAAAGTTAGCATTAAACACAGACAATTCTCTTTCTCATCATATTTTAACTTTTTCTTTACTATTTTCAGTTTTTAATTAAAACGCATTCTTTCTATGTGTTTCACTGATTAATTTTTGGTGCAGAACTTTTCTATCTATGATGTATTACTGCACAGAACGTGTACTATACCAGTTATTAGTATTTGTCTATTAATGTTCTGTTTATTTTTTATTATGTTGTGCTTTTGATAAATAAATGCTATACAAACTCATTTTATAAAATAAAGACATGTTTCTTGTGACATTAATTAGTAGTTTTATGTAATATCATTAATATAAAAAGTAATTGAGAAAGCCCCCCCTTCTCCCATGCCCCTGTGCTGTATGGAAGGTCTGGGTTGGTCGGGATACGATAATAACAAAGCGTTCTCATATAAAATATATTAAGTATCCAGCAGTGAAAGTGGTTGTGTTTACAAAGGCCGATCAGTTTTGGCAGAGCAATAAAAAAAAACACTGTACATACTTTAGTATTTTCACCCTAATTACTGAGTTTTTAGTGTGCCTGCACCTCCCGTAGAGTCACTGGAAGTCTTGTGAACTGTAAGCTGTCATCGCTTGACATGTTAAACTGCTAGTTTCCGACCAACAGCAGACAAACATCAGTAAAAGCAGAGCAGGGTCTGTTTCACATCATTAAACAGGCACAGACAAGCACGTCCTGCTTGATGAGGACTTATCACAAGAATGTAATTATTCTCTCATTATTTTCAGTTTTTGGATGTGGAAATTGTTGTGATAAGTTGCCAGACGTTTCTCCCTGAAGCTGAAGGACCCTGCTGAGACATTGTGACGATTTGCAGCAGAGTGTTGACATGTCTGGAAATTGATTAGGAGTCCTTATTTCTGTACTGAGCACTGAGCAACTGTACAAGTCAGAGCTAATCTCACTTCAAGTAGCATAAAGAAAGAAAACTCGAGACAATATCTTTCCTGCCATCGCCGGTGAGAGTCAGTCACCATGACATAATGCTATAAAACAAAATACAGCAACAGGAACACGTGTGAAGAATATATGTATACATTGAGTTACCATTCCGGCCACACTTGCCCTTCCACCACTAAAGTAATGACAGTAGAGAAGACAAGTTTGTAAAAACAACCACTTAAAAAGGAACAAATAAAGGGAGCAAAAGAAATGGAAGGTTTGAAATGACATTAGAATAACAACATTCATATATGCGCATCATACTGTAGTATTTTCTGGGCATAACAACCACCTGTTACTTGCTTCACATCATTGTGAGTTTTGATCATAATAATAGCAATGTAGAGTCATTTGTTAGGTTGTGTGAGAGTGGGTTTCTGATTCACAAGTCAGTATTCACAGGTATCAGAGCTGGTAGATGAATATAAATATAATATAAATATGTATGGAACATAACTTCATGAAATGTCACCACAGATTATTTGGATTATTTACGTAAATAACTAGAATGATGATGATGCAATTGTATACAAGCTGGCAGTTAACATGCATCCGTCCCATTCTAATTAGTTCATCCCGGAATCCAAGTTGACTTTGTGCCATTTGTGTTGGAGACTTTTGTTGTTGATTGGAAGAAATATGGTCCAAAGATAATACGTTCTTGAGTATGAGTTGAATGTGAGCTCACAGTGTTCTTAATCAAATAAAATCAGTTTTTAGAATAATAACAGTTAAAAGAAGACTATATTAACATGAACTAATACTTCCAGTAGATTAGTCAAATTAAGAGGATTACTATGCTGTGCTGTCCAAGATGACAATCAGCCAACAGCTCGTTTGGATACTAAATATATTCAATTTGGGAAATAAAATTCAAAGTAACAGCACTAATGCAAAACCAAAAATATTTGTGTTCATTTGCCAAAGAACCATTTCAGTTTGCAATTAGCCAGTCAAAAATGTGTGAAAGCACTTTGGACGGACATACAGGAAGTAACCAACACGTAACACACAATGTATTTAAAAAATTAACCTGGCTAATCGTTTGTAGATTTGCGTTGTACTCCTGAGAGTTTCAATAATGGAACAGCCTGGCATGATTGGAGGGGTAATCAGTAACCTGGCTCTTCTACCTCTAGAACCCTCTATTGCAATCATACAGGGACTATATCACACCCTATTAACCCAGAATGACCCAGAACCCAGGTGGTGGAGTGCTTATTCATCTCACTGCTTCTTATGCAGTGTGGTGTAAACTCTGCAAAAAACTGTTATTAAAACGCTTCCTGGGGACATAATTTACCGTAGGCCAGTGAGCGCGGAGAAAGGCCAACGCGTTTAGAATCCATTTTGCTGCTCGGAAGCCACTGCAAAAAAGCAACTGTAATTGCTACAACAACCTATGAACCTCTTTAATTTTCATACATCCTGAAGGGATAAAATGATCGCCATGAGCAAGGCATGAGCACCGAGGTTCTCAGTGTGTGGCTGGGTGTTGTCAAGCAGAGCAACACACGTTGTCCTCGGCTCGTGCAGAGGAATGCTGCTGTGCAAACACTGGCCCATGGGAGTCGGCCGGACTCGGGCAGAATGCAGGAGGTGTCGTGGATGAAATATGATTTGAATGTTGGTCCTGAAATGGGAAATATCACATTAGATGCATACAGTATATGTCACCATGCCCTAAAGATACAGTGGTTCATTACACCCGCGCTTTGATGTATCTGAGAGAATTTCAATGTTTATCGTTGTGGTCTCTCCCGTTGCTGTGACGTGGGCATTAATATCACACAGGCTCACTGTTGTTTTCCCCTCTGAACTCAGCATGCAGAATGGATAACCCAAATCCTCATTTGTCTTCCTAGGCTGCTTCCCCGGTCAGCAGCGAAACAGCAAGTGTATCACTGTGCTTTGTGGGATTTTGTCCAATTGGAAAGACAGAGGAAATCACTGTTCTTTTCTCGCTTTTTTTCGCCCCATTTTCAAAGCAGAGATGTGGCTCTGACAATAGACCCGTGTCTAAGTGAGTGGTGTCATTAAAGGTGGCGACAAAGATTAGTATTAACGGTATCACCTCATGTCTTTTGCAGAGCGTTATAGGCCCAATCACTGCAGCTTAAGAGGGCTTATGCTCTCAATGCATGATCGGTACTCCATCAACGATGGGAAGACGTGCACAGAGGTGACACAATATCCTTTTAAAATGCTCTAAAGGCAAGTGTCTCTCAGCATACTGAGCAGCTTTGGAACAAAAAGCAGCATTCTATTTGGTCAAATGGTGAGCCTGGAACTGTGTTGCCATACCTCTCTCACATCCAATTAAAAAACACATGTGGCTTGTTCGAAAACGTGTCAAGATCTGATACTTCTTCTGCACCTTCTTGGCAGTTGCTTTAAAAAGCAGGTTCCCTCACAGCATTGTGATCAGCAGAGGATTTGCTGCGCCTGAACATTTTTAGCATCTTAAAAGGTTGAAGAGCTCAAGCCCTATAGCTGGCTGTGCCATCACTTTGCTTTGATCATCATTACCATTACAAATGTGACAATTTGGCTTCCCACGCTAATCTCACTGCCCCTTGAATGCTTCACACTATATCACAACCCAGATTCTGATGGATATATCTGTATTATACATGCAAGCTTTCACAAACCCTGTGGGTTGCACTCGCTGTGTAGGGAGAAAGGAGGAGGTGAAGAGGTTACAGTTCTTATTCAGGGAATGCAGTGAGGTGCAGGCTGTGTGTGTGTGTGCGCGCTACAGTGGAGCCCAACATGCCCATTATTTCATTTCATTTGAAAATGCATATCAAAGTGCTTCCAGCGAGAACTCTTTTTAATAAATGACAGATGCTGCTACAGTAATTGGTATTCACCCTAACATGACCTTGCTGTGTAGCACTGGTTGTAAATATGATTTTGTTACCTCCGGGTTTACATCATTCTCCATTGTGTTTACATTATGTCCAAGTGTTTACATAATGTTTCTGCCTCCTGCTGATGCGTCTCACGGTAAATGGGTTCTGGGTGCGTATATATATATTTATATAAATGACTGTACAGAACGTGTTTCAGAACACTTGAGATATTTTCATAAATGAAGACGGCAGGGTAGAGTTAGCAAGCGTATAGGCAACATATCCAAGAGAGTTCAGCAATCACTCTCCTATCAGGTGGTGATCTAGCCACTGTGACCATATTACATAGGAGGAACCCAAGAGACTGTCTTTATAATTACTTTGCTGATTGGAAAAATAAGAGCCCTCTAACAAGCTCTGTCAATCAAGCGTTTACGGTTTTCTACAGTGATTATTTAGCGAAAAATGTTGAGCCCTCTCTGTATTATTATACAGTTGGCAGTTCTCAGCGAATACCTAAAGCTTGGTCAATTTACCAACTCCACAAACAAAACAATGGAAATACATAAACCCAGCACATTCATAAACATGAGTTTCAGCTTGAGTGAGTCTATCACTGAACACACGTTGCAAACAGTGCACGTAATTGTGTTTTCCTGCTTGTGTGTGTGCGCGTGTGACACCGTGCGCGTATAGGTTGAGTATTTGCTTGTGTTTTTAACCTGTGTGTGTGTGTGTCCAACACAGTCGGCAACAAATCCAACCGAAAGTGTTTGTTTATTCATGTTTCTTCCCCCGTTGTGGCTCTCTCTCATGCTAATCCCAATCTGAAGATTTATTCTGGTCTGTTGTTTAGGATGAGCCTCCCACTTTATAGCAAAGCTTGGCAGGAAAGAAGGAAACCTCTTGCTGTCCTACTGGCATGTCATTGATGCATGCTATTAGGTGCCATGTGTCACGTTCTTCAACAAGGACGCCACACGACGCAGTGTAAATGACGCCTAACCTGCAGAATGACATTCTGGGAAGATAATGACTCCAAGGCACTCAACATGCACAAGACTGCGCTGTATCTGCAATTCTCAGAGGGTAGATTTTGATGGAAAACTTAAACAGGTCATTCTGGACACCATCCACCCAGGCATCAATCTAGTGTCAGCGGCAAGTAGCTAATTTGTCAAACGAGGAGTGATACCAGTATTTACCATAACAGCAAGGTGAAAGCTGGATAACTCACTGAATGCTATGTTTAACCAAACACAACTGGGTATCGTGTGTATTTAGCACAGACAAATGACTGGCCTTTTTACATTGCTGTTCTTCCACTCATTTCTTTATTA
Organism: Microctenopoma steveboyesi; assembly: GCA_032359275.1. Classification (NCBI taxonomy): domain Eukaryota; kingdom Metazoa; phylum Chordata; class Actinopteri; order Anabantiformes; family Anabantidae; genus Microctenopoma; species Microctenopoma steveboyesi. The sequence goes on along the minus strand of JAUMHF010000019.1, from coordinate 18,941,224 downwards.
AATGACCCATCCTTTCAACCGACTCAATATAACGCAACACACATGCATACATACACACTCATTTCCCCCCATTGCGCAAACTGTGTCTATAAATAGCAACATTTTAATGCTATATTCTTGAAAAGAGGGTCTTTTACAGCACAAAAAGAATAAAGCTCCCATCTTTAAATGCTGTGGAAAAGCATTGGAAGCTACATGGCTCTTGTGTAAAATTCATATTGTTTTGCGTGAGGCTATAACACCCTGGCAAATAAACATATCGAAAGAAGCCAAAACAAGTTGCTGTGATGAAATTGGGATGCAATGACAAGCAATTTAGCCCGAAAGATGTGGAAGGGACTGCTCGCCCTTACGTTTTTATCCTATGAGACAGCTGCTTCTACTGCAGTGCTCACTCTGGGCAGTGCGGGAAGAAAAGAAATAGAGTCACAGTAGAAAAGAAGGACTTGTTCTCCTCACTTATTCACAGACGGCCTTCGGTAAGACTATGCAAGCCGGTGGAGCCAGCAATTCAACATGTAAGAATACAGAGTTCCCCCATATGCCAAGGAAACTGATCATTATTGCTGTGATTACCTGCAGGCAAGTACCAAAAGTGTGTCTGGTTGTGTGAATGTGCTGATTCCAAGGCAAATGAGAGAAATGATCTCACGGGATTAGGATGCAAACAGTCATAAAGACGTTCTGGTACACACGCACTGATGCTGGCTTCCACAGTGAGTGTAGTTCGGGAAAAGATTAAGACTGGTTAGCTAACAAACTTAACCCACTGCAGCACAGTACAGTGAGGGCACACAGTGGATCTTCCCGATAAAACAGGAGCTGTTGAGGCAAGACGTGATGTAGCATAATGGAGGATTAGGAATAGGTGGTGGCATACTGAGATAGATTACTGGCTGTGAGGGGACAGATAGTGTATCATATATTTAATAATATATGCACATTGATACAGAACACCAACAGTGTTCCAATCTGTAGACTCAAAGATTTTAGTGTTGTTCAATGTTACCTACAAAGACCAAATGCAACCACAGATTTTAAAAGAACAGCTGACTAAATGCCTACATTTACATACCACCATGCTCACTTCATCATCAGCTATGCTACATATATGATATTGATATTATTCATTCAGCTATCACTCAGGACATCAAGTAAGATAAAAAAATATATATAATTTATCCAATGCTGCAGCCACTCTTTGAGCTTAGCTTTTATTTTTGTGCATGCATACATTTTAACATGAGCTCTGGAACCAAACTGGGACACAGAAGATTGCAGTGTGTGTGCTTTTGATTATTTATCATAAACCCCAACCAAAAAAAAAAAAAAAAGAAAAGATTATTTTAAATGTTGTAAACATTTGACAGTAGGGAGTAACTCCGGCCTTGTGTCTCACACAAGTGTGTCAGACACAAGGCGTTTCTGATCATAGAAATTGAAGGAAATAATGACGAGACTACTGTACTGTGTTTACTTATACATTCTGCACATTGTAAAAATTGTCAAAATAAAAAAAATTGTTAAAATAGGCTAGTGTAGACTTGTAAGAATAAACTTACTGCAAAATGTTTAATAATATGAATGTACATGTACGATATACTATTTTTAATAAGCTAGTCTGGAATAGAAAGAGATTGCAGCCCTGAGATCTTGATTCTTCTGCGTGACCAATAAAGCAGACGACTGTAATAGACACAAAAGTTATTATTGGTATTTTCTCACTTTAGTAAAATCTTGCTTTCATAATGTTTTATGCCAGAACTTTAGAGTAAATGATAAAAGCTCTTCAGATTCTAACACCTACTCAATAATGCTAGCGGAGAGCATGAACAACATAAATGAGCAAACATGACACCAGAATACCAGGATGAATTTGTGCCAACAGCCAGCTACTTTCTGATATATATTGTGGCTTCAAACAGCATCTGAATCGCACCTCATTTCTTAAAAAAAGACACAGAGTAGAAGTTGCATTGGTCTCATTTTTGTTGTTCTGGTATCATTTTACATTAGCTCCTATATTGTCTCTGAACACTGGCTTGTAAAATCATCCCAAGAGATATTCACCACCGACAGAAAAGTAAAAAAAGTAGAAACAGTACAATCTGTATTCAACAGTAATGGCTAATTCTGGCTGCATCCTTAATTAATTTAGTTGTACTACAGGCTAAAACGTCCCAATCTAATTTCTCTCAAGTCAGAAGGATTTTTATGTATCTAGCTGTAGGTTAATGTTTGACTGTAGCCTTCAGCATCGTCTCCTCCCTCTGTTGAGTTGTTACTGAACTCATTTTCTATTCACACACTCAAGAAAGTCTTATCAGGGGAATGTTGTAGGGTTGTAGGGTGTACAAAAGTTTTAATGATTAAAGTGCCAGCAGCAAATTGTCACATGATTCACTAGAGTCTGAGAGAGGCTTTTTTTTTTTTGACAAATGAGACGACGATCAGAAAAAAAACAGACAGAGAGAAAACTGATTCAAGTCAAGCAACTGACTCTCTCTCAGATGAAGGGAGGGTGAGAACAATGCTATCAAGTCTGAAGCAACTTAATTGGTGCCTTAAATGTTTCTAGCAGTGTTTTTGTAAAGACTTAAGACTCATTGAAAATCCAAAACCTGTATTTTCTGAAGATACAAAATCTCCATAAACGGTTCTATTTATGCTGCTGTATTATTCATGGGCCTGTTATTGGAATTAGTTTTCTTAATGGTGAGTCAGGCCTTCTTGTTTTACACATCCATCAACCCATGCAGAAGACGAGAAAGACAAATGGACACGCTTACATTAACTGTACGTAGACACCTACAACTAATATTTACATGTGGCAGTGTTAGATAAACAGTTGCTTAATTGCACTTTTCCACAGCTCATAAAAACTCTCAGTATCCATTAATGTGAGGTAATTAGTCGTAATTTGCATCATTAAAGACAAAACAATAGCATAATCGTTTATGAATACTCAATCAGAGAATAATTACTTAGTCCTGATCTGCATCTTCAGTCTAGAGAGATGCAAAAAATAACAAAACAGGGTGGGAAGTTGTTCATTGTTCATTGACTGAAGAAGAAGGGAGGTGCCTCTTTTTCTTCCCCTGCTCCCCTATGAACACACGTCTTCAGCTTTAACAAACCCTGAAATGTGGCTTTTTAATTGCTGTCTGTCTTTTCTTTTCTTTTTTGCTTTCCCCCTTTTCTTTCTTGTGGGAAAAAAGGCAAGTGCACAACAAAGTCGATTCTTTTGTCTTGTGTTGTAGCTTGTAAGACTTTGTCTGCAGAACAGCGTTCCGCTTTGTTGGGAGTAGAAAGTACAGATCATTAGCTGCAGAGAAGACATAATGATGGGAGCACAGGAAGGGGTTGAAGTGTTGCATGTGTGAACATCCTGAATCTCAGTATCAGTCCATGTGTTTATTACTGGATATATGTAGCTATTGGAGGAATATAATCTATATGCACTGTTTTAGCCAGTGTAAAGATTCATCAAATCTACAAAAACAGCACCTACTATGGTTCTGCAGACTTTTGGTGTAGAAGCAGAAAAAGCCATAAAAGATTCAAGAGTCAAAATCCTTGATTTTAACCATATAACCAAATAAATGTTTTATTGCAATGTTCACCCACAAAAGAAAAAGTAGTGCTTGAATTCACAGAAAAACATTTCTAAAGTTTATTTTGGAAACCATTTACTGAAAGACATTCTCATGTCAGCCATGTGCTTTACAAATGAAAAGTTTAGTTTAGTAACTTACAAACCCTAAATGTCTCAAGAAAAAAAATTCACTGAAAGTTTTTTTTCTTTTTTAATCTGGACAACTTTGAATTACCTCCGGGAAACTTGAAAGAGGAGTTTGAAAGACACAGCTGTTCACCAGGCAACAAAAACTGTTGCATCGTGGGAAATCAGGCAGTGAAAGGTGGGTTATCTTTGCCCCTTCTTTGTCTGTGTGTGTGTGTGTGTGTGTCGACTTTTTAATCTGTCTCTTTATCCTCCGAACTTCAGGCATGTGCCATGCTCAATCACTGGAGTAATTTTATTTATTAGGCTCAGGTGTTTCTTTTTCTCCCCAAACAAACCAGTTACCCCAGACAGCTGCTAGACAGAACCTCTCTTCTTTGAAATCCCATCCTGGTGAATACCTTCCCCTTAGTGTCGGACAAATCTAAGTGCCTTAGTTTATTGGGATTTTGGTTAAAATTTGTATAGATATATTTATTAAGAACCATGAGAACAAGATTTTCTTTTTCTCGTGGATATCTGTCAGTTAATTAGTGGAGTTTGACGTTACTACAACTGCAAAAATGCCAAGAATTATATAATCAAGTTCAAGACTTATCCCCCTTGTCCTGCAGAGCTGTGTCCAAAATGAACATATTACAACGTACTCATAAAAGCTACCTGCCGTGCACTCACTAATTTGGATTTACAGCATCTCTTTCATCCCAATTCAAGCACTGTCCACAGGAGAGGATTGATAGATATAAATAAAAATCCACAGAGAGATTACACACTCCCTGCACTCACACACACACACACACACACACACACACTTTAACCCACCTACACGATACACGTGTACAATGAAGTCACCTTTGGTAGGTTATCACTCTACATGAAGAATACATGTGAGGTAAAGAATTAGCACACATGGATTACATGAACAGCCTGCTGACCACCCACACTATGGCTCATACAACTCCTCTCTTTACACACACACACACACACCCATCTCCCCAACCCTAACGCAGATGGTCGGTCCAAGCTACAGAGCTGTGAAACAGTGCGGCCACAGAGCATCAGTCCAAGGGATTCTGACTTCCCAGCTGAGCTTTTAATATAAGCAACAACGGCCCACAGCCACGGCGCACAGTGCTCTGTCCCAAAAAGAAAGACAGACAGAGAGGAAGGGGGCGAGAGATAGACAGAGCAGACACAGAGACACAGCTCCCCACAGTGGAGCTGCATTGTACAGTCTTGCAAAACCGTGTAAAAAACAAATGAAGAAAGAGATGTGAAAGCCTCAACGTATGTGCAAAGAGTTATTTACACTTTTTAAAATCACATTATAGAAAAGCTGAGCAGTTCTGGCCTAAAGCTCAGAGGAACAGGCCGGAGACTCTCTCAGGTTCCTGGACCAGATGGAATTAATGTGAGTGGGACAAAGTGAAAAAGAAGCAAGGTCCCTTCGTCTTCAACACCAATGTGGTGCTCTTAAACAAGGTCCTTGCTCCTCTAGAGGGACTCAGTGGCGTCATGTCAGGCAGTAGTTAGAATGGGCAGATTCCAGGTGTAAAGGACACAATCTAAGTGAAATTACCCTGAATAAATAAAAGCTATCGTAGCATGCCCTGACTTTTCATAGCAGATCGAAAGCCGTGTGCACAGGGGGTGGTATATTTGCAATTCAGCTGTGAAGAGGGCATGTCCTGTGAGCTTTCTGCCAAATGTAATGTAATTAGAGAATAGGGTTGACACAGCCAAACAGGGATGAGGAAGGCTAATCAACTCTCTGAGTCACTCTCCATCTGTAATCAGAGGGACAGCCAGAGAGAATAAGAGACAGGGTGAGATTAAATTGATTATAAAATGAAATCCCAGGCTAAATATGTTCTAAAAGAAGTTAATGACAATTAAATAGATCTTTTTATTTGAAATGTGCATTAATTTCCCAGATGCCTGAACCCATTTTCATTCCCCTTGACTTTATTTTAAGGGCAAACTTTGACAGAAGTTCAGAAAAAGGTACACAAAACACAACACGGCCACAGGTATGTCGACAACTCTGTATCAAACCTTTAAACATCTCGTTCTAAAACCATCGGCACTAATCTTCTGCTGTATCAGCCTCAACTCTCTTGGGGAGACTTTTCAGTGTTGTACCTCACTAACATTATTGATGTTGGGTGGAAACGTCTGGCTGACACAGTTGGTGTTACAGTTCACCCCGAGTGTTTAATGGATTTGAGGTGTGGGCTCTGTCCACATGGACCTGGACCTGCACCGTCAGGGTCTTCCCCAAACAGCTGCCACAGAGTTGAAAGAACACTATCACCTGTTGATGTGTCCTCAAACACCTTTACCATTAATTGAAATAAAGTGATCAAGCCCCAACCATGGAAACCATTAAAATGATATCCATGCCATTAGTGACATTCTAAACCACAGAAAACATTGATCTAGTAAACGTTGGTAGTTCAAATGTTTTAATTAAGATGCATTATTTAAATGCACCCTGTTGTATTGAGTCTGGTAATATATTTTATGTGTAGATCATTTACATTTGGCAGTATAAGATCACCCCCACTCCTCTTCTCTTTTTGTCCTATACTTTTTTTATTTCTTTATTTTCCTATAACTGCATGTCCCCCAGAGATGTTATTAATATGATTTTTAAATCATCCCACATGCATAAAACTGACTGACTGCTCAACAGATTTTAATGAACACCAAGAATTTATTTAACACTTTGAGTTAGCACGAGCTCTGTAGCAGACCCCGTGGGTGTGTTTTATGTGAAAGTGTGTCTTTAATCCCACTGAGGGGACAAGCAAAGTCAGGCCAATGTGTGGAGAATAGTCAATCATCTACTAAGTATGCATGAGCTGCATTGGCATTATTCAAATAAGCACTGCATGGTGAAAATGCACTAAGCTAACCTGTTTCCAGGAGTCTCTGTTGCCAATTCAAATATTTGTAAATGGGACTTTTCTAATCCATTGGTTATGCAGTAGACCTTTTAAAGCTGCACATTTTCCCTGCTGGTGGTTGAGGGAATGTGGGACACTGGCATACACAAAAAACACACAACTTACACAACATAACCGTGTTTCAGCTTCTTTCTCATTATATTCAATTCAATTCAATTCAATTCAGTTTTATTTATATAGCGCCATTTTATAACAAAAGTTATCTCAAGGCACTTTACAGTGTGAGGTTTAGGACCTTACACAATATATCACTATACAGAGAAAACCCAACAGTCCCACTTGAGCAACAGTAAAGAGGAAAAACTCCCTTTAGGAGGAAGAAACCTCCAGCAGAACCAGACTCAGGGTGGGCGGCCATCTGCCTCGACCG
>JAUMHF010000019.1:18918835-18933674 GCA_032359275.1 Microctenopoma steveboyesi | reverse complement strand
GAGGACGAAGCACAACTAGGGGAGAGAAAAGAAACAAAGTTATTAACATGCAATGATGTCAGTGAAGTGGACAGAGATTATATGTGGCCATTGCCCAATTAAAATGAATGTTTCTATTCACTATAGCTAAATGAATGCTTTCTCCACGGACATCACACCCCAGTGTGCAGAATGTTCTTAATCACCTTACACAAGCAAAAGTCAACACAGACCAACACACTTAATCAGGAGAAATCATAGCAAGTGACATTCAGATTATCAATAAGTACTTGAACTGTAAAACAAAACAAGTGGTGGTGTTTTCAACCAGCAGGCAGCGGAAGAACCAGAAAATCGAATTTAAATGACGATGAACAGCAATTAGGAATTGTTAAACTACATTATAATACAGCTGAATTTGTTAGCGCCATGTCAGCCACAGGTGAAATATCTGTATCTGTACTTTAATGCTGCATTTCTACAGGCAGCAGATCAAGCTAGAAGTACAGCTGTGGTTTATTAATGTCTCATCGCAATGAACCTTTTAGCAAGCAAATGTTTTCTTACATGCCCAGAAACACTAATCATTTTGTTAAAGTTGAATATTGACGTTCTAATTCAGTTTTGGTCTCCATGAACTTCTGAAATGGTCTGGCTCTCGAGCTCTTAAATGCTCCACGAGGATGGTTGGTAGTCACAATATTTGTAGTAGGTTGAGGTTGGGTATAGTGGATTCATCCAACAGGAAAACACGCAGTTTTAAGTAGCCAGTTGGGAATGTTAAACCAACTCTTTTTTGGTAATACAACCGCTAAATCCTGATTATGAACATGTATAAATGATAAACAGTGCAGACTACACTCCCTGGGAACCTGTACAATCTAACAATAATGGGTTCAGGGACACACCTGGTGGGGGATAGATTAGGAGTCAGATGGGGTTCGACGCTTAACCCATTTATTGTTTGTTTATTGTTGTATAATCAAACATACTGTACATGTTAAATGGCATTAGGACACATTTTTCATACAAAATACATCTGAAATACTCTTCTTCAGATATACGTAGTATGTGTGAGGGACGTGAGGATTTGATGATACCATCAAACATATCTCGTACTCAGGGCATGTGCCGATAATTTAACAAGTCCTCTAGTGTTTGGAGATCACAGCATTGGATCAAGATTGCCAAGGACTAAGAGGAGTTTTTACATGTAAACTTCTAGAGTAAATACATGTATCTTTGTCTTTTTAAACAGCTTGAGGCAGCAGAACTTAGTTCAGTCAGTGTGGCCACAATTTCTTTCTTACACCGGTGCTTGAGATTTAATGTGTAAACCTCTCACAGCTCACTGTAGTATACCTGTCAAGTGTTTCAGTGTCATTTAACATGTACAGTAGGTCTGATTCTGCCAAATACAATGATAAACAACATGATTAGTATGTTTCCCATCATCACTGTGATGGGATGGCACATTCTGTAGGTTGCAGCTGAGCTGGTGATGAATACCACTCTGTGCATACATCTGACAGGTTTTTGTTATGAACATCATCCTCGACATTTCCAGTGGGGTCATTACAAATGCAAATCCCAGTGGCAGCAGTGTTTTATGACACCTGTTCCTGTTTTCCAGGCTAGCCTTGGTAAGTGTCCCGTCGAGGACTTGCAAATCAAGACAGAAAACGAGACGTGGGCGGACAGGTAAGCCCGCTCAGCTGTCAGCATTGTCCCTCGTCTCCCTTTGCTCCCCCTCCTCCCTTTTTTCTCCTGATCACGGCTCTGCCATTTGTCCTCTCATCAGTCATTTTCATAGCCCCATCCCTCTCCTTGTCTCTCTCTTTTTTAGATGGGGACATTGTTCCCCGCCTCTGCCTGATACTTGAACATCTGCTTTTTTCTGCCGCTGCTTGTTTCCTGATAGTTTGATGCTTATGGGATGCTGTGTGAAATGGGTTAAAAAAAAAACAGCTATTCCTGTACAGATGCGTGGTTCCTGCAAAGGAAATGGATTCCAATAGCATGTTGTGGAAATATAGTGCCATAACCAAAGGTCAGTAGTGCAAACATGAAACACTGAAGACCTTTGCAGTAGCTGTAAAGAACCACATATTAGATAAATTCAGAGGTATAAAAGACATTTTTGTTCAGCATAGTGATGTATCTCAAAAAAGGTTTATCCAATAGCAACTGGACTTAGTAGGTTTCTTGACGACGTTTCGCCCTTCTATCCAGAGGGCTTTCTCAAATCTGAGATCAATTCTCAGATTTAACCATAACCATGACCTGGATGACTGAGAACCTTCACAGACATAGTGATGTAATGATAACTGGTTTCACAGTCAGCACCTGTGTGGTTCCTGCTGCTGCTGCTGCACATTGGTTAAAATAGTTACACATCATTTAGTGCCCGTCAGTGTTAATTACATTTTTCTTATAATACTTTTTATCATGTCCCTATATATGTATTGCTGTAAACACATTTGTCACATTAAATGAGCTTTTTGTATCTGGAACTTTTATTTTAAAGGGGAATAGTGATTGAAATGGTCTAATTTCTACGGAAGATGATTAGAGACATCATAAAAATATTTTTTAATCCAGATTTGGTCCAGAATTTGAACCTGACATTTTTCCACAATTCTGCCGATGACCATGATAATTCTGGTCACTATAATTATGATACTAAATTTTCATATGACACATTTCATTTTATCTCTAGTGTAAAATTAGTCCCCAGCATTCCAGAGCCGGCCTGACTCATATTGGTGCCCTAGGTGAGATTACGACTTGGCGCCACATAATAAATTACTTTACTCTGCTTAGCAGACACTTTTATCCAAAGCGACTTACAAGGAGCTAGCGCTGGGTGTCTTGCTTAGGGACACACCAAGTAGGCGATAGATTAGGAGTCAGACAGTCGAACCTGCAGCCTTCTACATTCCAGTCCGACGCTTAACACATTAAGCTACCAGGCTGCTTTAATTACCATTAAGTGCACCGCCCCCCTTGTGTCTTTGCAAATTGGTCCACTTTAATATGTACCATTGATTCATTCACAAAAATATGTTTCGCTACTACGAGATCACGCAAATAGGTTCTGTATCAGAGCGTAATCAGGATGCAGTTTCAGCCATCATGAACAAAATGAGGAGACAGGGTTGTAAAAAAAAGCACCTGTTTTTTTTCCAACTTGAATATATTTCACCATATTTTCCCCACTTATTCTCGGACATTGTCACTGTGTCGCTCTGTCAGTATTGGAATCGCAAAGTCAGATTAAAAGAGTAATGAAAACCCAGTCTTCCATAGTTGAGATGACGTAGGTTTAAATTTCAAACTGTACACTTTAGCAAACAAACCGGTGTTCTTAGTGTTTTATTTAAATAATTTATATAGTCAGGGTGTGGAAAGCAGTGGCTAAAGTTCCATCATTTTAGGTCTTCCTGTTGTTACTGCTTGTTTTACCTCACCCTCAAGGCAAAAATTACAAGGGCAGGGATTGGCTTAAGAAAAAAAGCTGAAGAATGTAATGGGAAAGCCAAAGGCACAATGACCAAGAAATTTCATGTTAACATGCAAATAACAAATTACACATCTTGAAACTGGACTCAATACATGGAAAAGTCACAAATATATTAAGTTAAAAGTTAAAAAGGCCCATTTTGTGGAGAACTTTTAGAAAATATGTGTATTTGCATTGTAAACTAGTGATTTGTTTGAAGTCTTCCTTTTAAAGCTTTCATGAAGTTTGTGCAGCGGCTGACTTCATGTTGACACAGCACGCAGCGAGCGAGGGCCGTTGCAGGTAAAATGCTGAGGTAAAATTTGGTTTTCAGTACAAATACAAAGAGTTTAAGGTTAAAAAGCAGAGTAAAAGCTGACATTTCTGTAGATCCTGGGCCTGCCTCTACTTCAACTCAGCATGTATGAACTTGTACCTGTGGGGAATGTCAGGTAGGGAAGGAGAAGGCTGAGCAGCAGAGTGTGTGGCTGTGTCCATATTCCCACAACAACCACGAACACACTCCACTCTTTTCTCGGCATCAGAAACATGTTGTAAGTATGAACTCTGTTTTGGCTTTACGCTTCAACATTTTTGGACAAACTGGTTCTCTGACACTGAGGATTTAGATTTTGTTGAACATTTTGAATGTTTTTCTTCCCCTGCCGAGCGGCCTTGTTCTGCAGTAATGACTGACTTTCTCTGTTGCTAAATCTGGGATGTGTTTTGCGGATGGTTCTCTCTTGTCTACTAGTTTGTGAGCAAGTGTTTCTGAAGGGGCTCCTGTGATCTGTGCAGTTCTCATTGGAAGTTTCTCCCTCTGTGTTTCTGTGTTTCTCTGTACTTGCCAGTGCACCTCCAGCTCTTTTACCCTCCTTTCCACTGCTAAGAAAACATAAAAAAGTCAAAAGACGAATGAGAATTCTTTGACTTGGATGTGCCCTCTATATGGTGTAACTCAGAAAGAATGGCGGCAGCAGGATATAGTCTTTCTTCTGATGCCTTGTCCCTTGCTTCTGAGGGACTTTCTGATAAGACATTGCTTAAAGTTCAAAGCTATCTGAACTCTATGGCCATTATTATAGTTCCTAACTATGGATATTGGTAAGAAATACAATAATTAAAAACCACTGGATCTGTGAAAAGGAGAAAGTCAGTGTTTTCCTACCATTTCCATTGATGTCACCTTTGATTGTTCAGGCCTCTTCTTAACATTTTTTCGTAAAAAAATCCTAATAAACAACAGAAATTAAAAAAAAAAAAGGACTGGAATTCTGCTTATTAGAATCTGATGGAAAAATCTATTGATGAAGTTGTTTGGCCCCAAAAACAAATCCTGTTGACTCAACTGGGACAGTTGTTAAATCAGTGTGTTGTGTGTACTTGCACATACACAGGCTGTGTGTCTGCTCTCCTTGGACAGGACAGCCATCACCTCAGCAGTGTTTGCCCAGAGCAAGTCTCTGTGAGGTCACCCCAGTGCTGCTTGCACAATAATCCCAAATAATCCAATGCCAAAACACAAACATGGTAATACTTTGTTGGCATGATACTCTGTGTAGTATTACATAGGCTTTATACTGCACGTTCTGTACTTTATTACCAAAGCACATTTACATTGGCAGCTTCTGAATCTGTAATGTCTGTAATATCAGATAATGTTAATATCACTAGCACCTGAAATGACGGTCTCATAGCCTCAAGTGGATGCAAAAGAACTTTCAGCATGTTCACTTACTGTGATTGCTTGTATTACACTTTCTGCTCAGACTTCTTCTTATCTGATTGTCTTCTGCTGCAACAACCACGTTTCCCCACAGGGACCAGTAAAATTCCATCTAATTCCAGATTCGGAAGAAGCAAACTAATGAAAGGAAGATGCATCTAGTTTGGGTGTTTGCTGCCATATTGACATAAATCTAAATCATTGTAGACAAGGCACAATTAAATTTGCAGGTCGGTGAACCCAGGTCTCACAGAAGTCTCATTAATTCCTGCACATTTATGAATTTGATGAAAGCACCAAGTTAAACAATCACTGGCCCACTGAAAAACAGGAAAATGCCTAATAAAACAGACTTTGTTTGCTACACTGAGTTGGAAAGGTAGTGCACTGCGGCCTTCAGAGCTTTTTGCTTTTGCAATGACCCCAAAACAAAATGCTAATTCTTCTCTAGAGGCGATACTTTCACTGTTTCCTTGTTAACATTTAACTGTTATTATTTCTACCTACAGATTTCTGCCAATTTAATATAAAAGCAAGTGACTTAATTTCTATTTTGATGATCGATATTGATTTAACTGTGGTCAGGAGGGAACCCAGGAGGGGACAGCACTGACTGATTCAATTAAGCATCAGCTAAGATGTGAGTCACTGTTATTCATTTAATCTCTTCCTAATTTGATATGGTTTTAACAAATGATTGATGTGAAATGAGATTTAATAAAGTGTTGATATAAACCATAAATCATCACTTAACTTGCTGCCAATGTCATTAAGTAGATTCAAGTTTAGCCCAAAATGACTTGCTCATTTGTTTAAATGCAGCTTTCTGTAACAGGGATACGGCCTCGTCCCTGTTACACTCATGTTACCTGTTTGATAAAAAGTAAACTGCATGACGTTCCTCTGCAGGGCTCCTGTTGATGTTATGGCTTGGGGAGTGTCAATTGACCATCTTCTGGAGTGCAAAAGTAAGCCTGCTTATGGATTTACTCTTTTCACCCACCCCCCACCCCCACCCCCGTTAAGTGCTGCACTCTCAAGGCTCCGTTCCCTCTTTTCATCGTCTCGATTCTCTGCTGCTTGCTCTCGCACATCATCTTGAATTGCCCTCGGGCTTCTTTAGGAGCATGGAGGATATATTCTTCCTTCAAGTTCATCAAATCCATTTAGAGATACACTTAAGGAGGACGACACTGGCAGAGATAAAAGGCCTAATCTGAGCTGCCACTGTAGATAGACTGATTCCAACCAGCTCGTATTCATTCTAAATCCTGAGCTCTCTGATGGTTTTCACCTGACCATATTTCAGGCCTCCATTTGAAATTGACATTTTGGGCATGCAGGGTCTTTCTCTCTCTTTCGGTGCCGTCTCTCATCTTTCATTACAATACTGAAATGAATTCTGCTGATCTATTATATTTCAGCCTGTTGTCTGCGCAGTCAAGATTAACTGCCTGCAGGAGGATGCACTTTGTGTTGTGTCCCAATTTCTCTTTGAAGAAATGCAATGACACGTGTGACAGATAGCAATAATAGTAGCAAAAAATAAATAGTTGTGCATTGCAATCTGATGGCATTCATACACCTTTACATCTCCTGGGATGTTAAAGAGTCAACTCCGACATGAAGGGAAGTGATGTGTAGACAGGAGCAAGCAGCCTCTGGACATATTTTGTTTCCCGTCAGTTACCGTCTGAGCAGGAGCACTGATTTATGTAAAGCAATTTGTAAGAATAACTCTGCTTACAGATAGCTGTTTTTATGTAGTGCCACGAGACACAGTAGGTATTCTACACCTGTGTTAGGATCACAGCGCCCCTATAACAAAGCGTGAGAAGATAAGAAAATTTATGCAATTATATAGCGCTGAGGCGGTAAACATCAGGATGCAGGGTTTGGATTTGAAGGTTTTGAAGTTAGAAAGGTCCTCCAGACATTAACCACAAAGCCTGACAGTTCGCTGCATCATCGCTTTGTTCACAGACTTTGTTCAGCAAGCGGGGCCTGTGTTAAAAGTAATGCCCTCTGCTCGTCTGATAATTGTTTTGGTTTGAGGTTATTTTGATGATTTACCCATAAAGTTATATGTCCTACTGAAATAAAAAGAGGTGAACAACGTTCTCTTGCACAAAAGCAGGTGGCCAATCTTATAATATAATATAATAATAATTTAATAATCAACATCATTTCTCAAAATGTCTTGGTCATGGAAAATGGTTAACTCTTATTTTGGTGACTTTGATGCTCACAATGTACTTATATTTCATATTTTTTATCATATTCTATTTCAATTTAGTCACAATAAAGTTACAGTGCTAAAAGAAACAGCTCCACTCTGTAATCCTTACTGTATTTGCCACAGGCTAACCACGCTGTAATTAAAGTAAAAAAGGAAGGATTACAAAACACTGAAGTCAAAAACCTTCTGTCGAGTGTTTGAAAAAAACTGTCTGGGCTTTGAAGTGTGTTCCCGCTCCCTCTGTGCAGCAGGCTGTTTGGTGTTTGAAGACTTCTTGAGGACAGAGTACAGCGAGGAGAACCTTCTATTTTGGCTGGCCTGCGAGAAATACAAGACAATTGGCAGTAAGACAGAAATGATGGGTGCTGCTAAAAAGATCTACACAGAGTTTGTCCAAGTTGATGCACCAAGACAGGTAAAGTGAGACATAAATGAAGTCACAGCTGTGTAACCTTTCTGTCCTTTGAACACATGCAGTAGTTAACTTTCTAAACATACAAACAAAATAATGCAAAAAATATCTCAAAACAGAAAAGGGGTGAAATAAAATTTGCTGTCTTCTGAACACAGATAAACATTGACTGTGTGACAAGAGAAGAAATCAGTGAAAATCTCTCTCAGCCGGGGCCAAATTGCTTCGACAGGGCACAGAGACTGATATATGGCTTGATGGAAAACAACTGCTATCCACGATTTCTAAAATCAGAAATCTACCAAGCTCTCCTGGAACAGACCGAACAACGATGAAAGCAACGTAAGTGAAAAAAAAGGAGCTTTTCCAACGGGCCTCTCTGAATGATTGATTCTGCACTTCAGCCGACTCTCCTTAGAATCTCAGCTTAAACAAAAAAGGCTCATCTGTCCGGGGAATCAGAAGTGAAAGGAGATACTGGGCTGTCGGGACGAGAACGAGCATGATCTAAATAACGCATATCTAATAAAATAAAACACATTTTTGAGGTCATTTGTTCCGCTTTCAATTGAAACAAAAAGGTCATCATAGACTGATTCTGACACTGACGTTTATTTGAAAAGTATCAGAAATAAAATGTTCTTAAGTTGTGTCCATGCATAAATCAGTATGAGGATAAGACATATTTAGTTTCAGAGCATTGTGTTCCGTTTTACATGGTTAGAGAACTAATGTTACTTTGTTTGTGTGATATTTTGACCTATTTGTTTAGTATGAAGTAACTCCACCCACTGGTTATACATTATTTACCATTAAAGAACAGGGTTCTGTGTGGTGATAGAGAAGCCAACAGAGCAGCATCCTGTTAATAACATCTAACCAGCAGTGGATTTTTGTCAGATGAACATTTCATGTAGCTAAATAAGGAGCCGTGTGAAATTTCAGTTTTTTTCTTTTTTCTGTATATGTTTGCTTGTATGGTTTTGTTGAGTCACTGCTGCAGAGCGAACGAAACGATAAATAAATACGTAAATCCAAACACCAAGCAGTGAAACTTTAAATTTCACAAGAGAGCAGCACACCACTGGCCTCTACGGCACAATAACAGTCCTGTTTCAGTTTCACAGTAGAGGGCAGTCAGGCACATGTTTAACACACAAGCTAGATGCTGGCCCACTTGGGACGGAGGGGGGCATCCAGGACGGAGCTTTGGTCTCCAATTCTAGATTTGGAGATTCTAGTTTAACCCAAGGTCAACTTTACATCATCACACACTTTACACAGCAGTCAGGTGTATCGGATATATTGAGGAGAGAGGGAAAGAAAAAATTATATATAATAATTAAAAACAAAATCGATCATCTGCATCAAACACTTATGATGATAATTATGTCGACAGTTCAGCTAAGTCAGACTAAGGCTGACACGAGACCGGATGTGAAAGCCCAAAGCTTTATTCAAATGGGATGAAGGTTATGGGAGGATAAAATATTCTCTGTGCTTCTAGGGAAAATTAACGCATCATTCTAGAAATTGATATTTAGGGGATATACAGATATAGTGTGTAACAGACACTGACATTCAGCAGGACAAGCAAGAAACAAGCAGACACCCATAAACCTGTTTAGGAACTGGGAAGAAAAGGGCACATCAGAACTTGCTTGAGATTAATTGCATTTCTAGTTCAGCATCAGAGTAACTTGGTGATGGCTCTCTGTGAATGCATGGTTACATTACAGTGCTGTAATGTGCTAATAGCTGATTCTGATTCCTTTTAGCAGTACTAATGTGTCCAAATACAAATATATACAAAACTCCGAAAGACTGTTTTACCATATGCCTGAGTTGACCTTATATTGTCTCCAGCTGGCTTTTCTTCTGTCACCATCCCCATACATATGTTGGAGTTAACATTTTCAAGTCATCTTTCAACATATTAAAGCGTGTTCTGTGTTTACCTGAAAATGATTTTCACACGGAGATATTAAAATGCAGAACAAGAAAAAGAGAAGAACACTCACAAATGCAGATAAAATTGGTGGTGGAGAAAAATGACTCGCATATCTGCTCCAGACTGGATGAAAATGACTGTTAACGGTCTAAACAAAGCTTCACACAGTGATGGAAATGGATAGATGGGAGTTTAACAGCCAGTCAAAAGCCAAAAACCTCTTAAACATTATACTTTTCAGGATCCTTGCTAATGGTAGATGTGCTGTTTTTATTTATCCTAGGAAGTCGTGACAGTGACAGTTAGCAAGCAAGTGCAATTCCACTTTTAAACTGAAGCTGCTTAATGGAAATGAGCCATTAGCATGTGAATAATTTATGCCTGTATTTCCTACTGTGAAAAGGTATGTGGTGTTCGTCAGCTATAGTATTCCAGCGACCTTCTTGCCTTTTGACTCTTTTTTTTCTAAGGTGCACTTTAAAGTTACTGATTCAGCTCTTTACTCTTCTAACCACTGCCTGCCAGGAAAATGGACCAACTGTTCTGTCTATGTCAAAACACATAGTTATATACAATATAATGTGTTTTTATATATTTTTCAGGGAAAGTGTCTATAGGCTTATACTTAACATAATTTCTCATAAATTACTAACTTTGCAGTTTTGGCCCTTTTGCCTCTTTCCCTGAATGCCCACGTAAATGTTACTGACTCAGCTCTTAACTCTTCTTCTATACACTGCACCACAGCCCAACATGAAAAGATTTTTAAGTTTATTCAGACGTAAAGGATCACACACACACACACAGTCTAAAGGTAAGGTTGATCAATCAACTGAAAACCATCTCTGAAAATCCCAGCTTATATGTAATTAGTTTTTTTTTCCATTAACAATTATAAAATAACGTTCCTTAATATTTTTATAAGAAGATAACAAAACTGGCTCAAAGCCTATACTAATCAGCTTTATTTCTCATTAGTATATTGCCATACCTGCAGGGGTCTTCAAACACTGGTGCACTGCTGATAGTTTAGCCATCCCATTATCCATTTCTGTAGGCTCACATAATGCAAACGTCTTATGGAAATGAAGTAAACTGGGTTTACTGAGCAGAATTTGTAGCATAGAGAGTACCTCAAAACGACAAGAATCATAGCTACATTGTGCTTCATTAACTTCCTGTTACTTATCATTGGGTAACATTTCCTCTGTGTTTTGTTAATCCATTTTCAGGTACATGCAGACATGTCTACAGTCTGCATGGATTGTTGTTGTTGTTATGCTTCAGAAGGTAAAAACCAAACGTATCTGTCAAAGCACACATCACAGAATGTCCTCAGCATTAATACTTACGAGAGTAAGAAATCTCTTACTGTAAGAAGGACAAGTGGCCTGTAGACATCTGAATAACCTTTCACATAGTATTCCTTTAATCGACACTTAATTTTACAAGTCACACACACACGCACACACACACTCACATACAAATCCCCGGACACACATGTGTTCAGGAAGCTTTTCTGTCTCTGTACAGTTAATCTGTGAAGCATGCACCAAAATGAGCTCAAGGTAGAGTAGAAATCTGTTCACACATAAGCCTATTTCTTCTCTGAGTAACCTGGTTACTTGAGTGCGAGGGTAGACAAGTTTCTGACTTGCATGTGATTTGTGTTTTTTTTGCTTGCATGCATACAGTGCATCCTTTCTGGGACCTTAAATACAGTACAAATACACCTTAAATGCATTTGCAGCATCACAGTGTGCAAGCAATTCTACAGGGAACTTCTGACAGGCTGATTGGAGGTCCAGCTTTATCTGATTGAATTTCTTGCTCTTGGTGGAAGCATGGGCTTAATACTCAGGAGAGATAGCACAGGGTGCGATTGGTTAAGATGAAAGGGGTTCAAAGAAGAAGGTCAAAAAGTTGTAGGAGTATAAAATAAGGTAAAAAAAGCAATCTGTAATTAGAAAAAGAAGTGCACAGGCTGAGTCCAGGAGAGAGTTATGGAGAAGGGACAAATAAGAGAAGTAAGATTATCAGGAGTTAGGAGAAGAAAGAGGACAAAGACAGGATTTGTTGAGAGGGACACTGAGAAGGAACAAGTTGATGGGTAAGGCAGGTAAGGAAAGAGAATTAGGAGAGACAAAAAGGAGAGAGAGAGAAAATGGTGAAGAATTAAATCAAGTCAGAACAAAAACATTGTCGCAAATGTTTGAAAGTAGACAAGGGAACGATGGGAGGCAGGGAAGCAGCACATGATTGAAGGAAGAAACAAAGCACAATAAGGAGAAGGAAGAAGGATGGACGCCTTGAAGGAAGCAATGCCCAGCAGGCTAACGTAATGTGAGTAGCAGAGGCTGCTATAATACCTTAGGACATTGAGCTTAGGGAGACAAGTGGCAGAGCTCTCAGTGGGTGGGAGATAAGGCAACCAAGTCTTTACTGACTGCCACAAAATGTTCTTACTTCCCGACTGGGGAGAAGAAAACTGTCTAAATTCAGAAACTCCCAAAGACTAACTTCTCGTGTGGCAGACTTTGAGTTCCTTAATGCTTAGTTTTAAAGATACTATAGGAGAAGTGATGAAAGAGACTATCTTATGATCTAAGGACCAGTTACTTCTCCAGGTTCCACCCTCATAGTTTGTGACGAGTGTGTTTATGTGAGAAACTGAGAGATGCTGCAGATTTGCTGAATTTTTCTCTAAATGTCTAAATGTTTTACAGTGTTAAAGCGTAACATGTCAATAAGATTGAATTACTTGAGGTATACATGATATGGTATGTAGTGCAGAAATACTTTGTATTGTACATGGGTTTTATCTTACAAATCCACAAACTAATGCATCGTGGTAACATAACAACAACATGCAAATGTCTGTTAACTGTTAGTTTGTAAACTGTCTCCTTTTTCTTTGCATAATCTCCATGATCCGTTATTTCATATCCACAATACTTTTGTTAAAGGTAATTGGCATGGACATCACAAACCCCCTGAAAACAATCATTAGTCTATACTGTTTTTAAATGATATACCCATACATTTCATACAAGCTATCACTGAGCGCAGGTACGCACTTAACAAATAAAAGCACGACTACAAACTAATGAATCTAGTTATTATTATTTAATTCAAACTGTATGCAGACTGTTTAGGCTGCTGGCAGGCATGAACACCCAGGAGCAAGCAACATGATGATGCTTGTTAGCGAGTTTATCCACAGTTCAACAGAAAGAAGCAGAGTTAGAGTTTCTCAAGAGATTGTGAGTAGGTGTCAATAACTGCTCATTGCTTAACTTTACTTATGTTTCCTTAAGTTTTAAAAATGTATTATTTATAGCCCACAGGCCCGGGACTGTTAGCTCAGCAGGTAGAGGGTTGATATCTGATACCGGAGCTCTGGGAAAGACGCACAGATACACAACTTCATTAACTGTGTATTAACACAGACACAGGGGTGGATAAAGAGACAAACTTCATTTGTTCTCTCCTGAGGCTTAGATTGGCTTACAGTGCCATCTAAAATGATATTTGTGACAATGAAAATAAAGTTGTCATAAAACAGTGCATATGTACGTAAATCCTACTGTAAGAAAACTCCTCACATTATCAAATCTGATGCTCATTAAAAAAGGATTTGGACACTCCTGCTGTGAGTGAAAGAAATAGGGACGTTGTTGGTTGCCACTAAAATGGTTGCTTTTCCATTAATTGCTAATATTTAGCACAAAAACAAACATTGTTTCTAGTTCCGTTAAATTGCTAATATTTAGCAAAAAAGTTTGTCACTTTTCACTTTTTTGCAATAATTGCGTCTTCTTTTTATTTATTCCTTTGTTGTTTTGTGTGCATGTGCTGTTTGTTATTCTTTCCGAAGCCGAGAGCCACCGTACGAAATTTTGTTATTCGTAACGCATAATTACAATAAATATCTCTTGAGTCTTGATTCTTCAGTCTCTTGAGTCTAATTTAGATTAAGTTCAGCTGAAGCCACGCAGCTTCCTACTTGTATGTTGACAAGTTGAATATCAGTGCTGCACAATGATGTGATTATAATCAGATATTAAACTACTAGTGAGTGAATTAAACTAATGATTGCACTGGACCATTATGTTCTCTTCTGTCTTTGGTTGCATAGAGAAATATCAATGGTAGGCATCTAACTTTATTTGAAAGAAAAAAATAGGTAAATAAAACGATGTACTTTTAGATATGAAACATTACTAAATGCATGTATGTATATATTTGATGGTATGTTTTCTCTAACTCATGGACCCATTTAGACGTTTGTTAAAAAAAATTAAGGTTAAAAACCAAAGACATCCCAAAGACACCAAAAATCTTAGTGACTGGTGATTGGCATCAGCATTCAAATATATATCCTGATAGGGAAAAGTTTAAGGAGGATAATTTTAGGGCATTGTTCCCATCATTTCAGCTCATTTGTACCCACATAACAAATGAAAATATCTTTCAACCTTGTCTCACTCAAACTATAGGATGTTCTAGCTCTACTTATTCATTTTATGTGCATTAACTTACTTTGCAGACATCACCACTAGATGGAGACAAATGCCTGGTCTTATCACATCTCGAGTCACAGCCTTGTTTGAAGAGCAGCATAAAGTAATGTTCACCTATGAACATTCACCTAGTGAACATTACTTTAAGTGTCAGTGTTTGAAATGAAACACATGAAGTGGTGCAAACCATATTTTACAGGTTAACATTTTCCAGTTTCTTATTATCTTTAGTTTATGGATGTATAGTTCATTACATTAGTTTCAGGTAGTGCTATAATAATATAATATCTCAGCTTATTGTGTGATAAAATGCAATCATTACATTTTTCCCATGCTAGACCATTAACACCACCAGGCAGTAATAATGTGGTCACTGACTATATCAGAATCAGAAGGCTTTTATTGGCATTGTCATAGAGACTAGGAACTTGATTTGGTGATAAGGTGCAACATAAACACACATAGTAAATACAACTAGCTGCAAGAAAAAAAAAAAAATATATATAT